>JANJYP010013798.1:0-24144 GCA_024605115.1 Rastrelliger brachysoma | reverse complement strand
TATCTCTGTTATTGGGACTGATGGTCTGACAAAACAAACAATTTAAAAACTGATTTGTGGACAACTTTGTGGACTGTTCAGCCTACCTCAGCCATTTCCTGTCCTTGCCTGCTTTTCAATACGTTATGCTGGTTGATTTGTCTGACTGACCACACCTTTAGACCAAAGGCTGTACAAATCCATGTGTGCTGTGCCTGAGGCACTGATGGATCAACCAACTGAGTTGATCTATTTTTAATAGCCTCCAACTTTTTTAGTCCAGCCACCAATGTAATTTTCTCTTTGCACTAACATTTGACTCATGCCCATACAGACATACAGCCTACAATATAAATCCACATGTGTATCACTTTAAATGAATAAGAATGGATATAAGTGAGTAGTTAAAATACAGTGTTTGATAATGTATGCCTACCTGTTTCAAAATGTTAGTCTGAAGGAATCATCTGTTTTTTTCTCTGTGATTTGTGCTCTTTTTCTTTCTTTTTTTTTCAAACTTTTTGCACAGGAGAATTAGCTTTGGTAAATGTCACTTTGTCTGTTTTATGCATGAGTATGTCTCACATTTGAATTCACATTTGATTCAACAAGCCTTATGTGAACCACTTCCAGCTCCCAAGGGAATGGTAGTGGTGGTGGTGGTGGTGGTGTGTGGGGGGGGGGGGCACCCAAGGGAGTTTGGTAAATAGGACTCTAGAAACGGGTAGTATTCATTTCCCAGGGAATGCTGATGAAAAAGAGCATGAGTAATGCCCTCAGGGAGCAGATCAGGAGATTAGAAGAAAATAAAGTTGCTTTGCTGTTGAGCAGTGACTCATGGCAAAGTCATACTCTAAAGTCTAAAGTTACATATCTTGAGGCATGACACACTGTTAAGAGAGTGTGAGCCATGCTCAGGGAAGAAATACTCCAATTTTTCCCATGTTATCTCAGTGTTTCCCTCAGGATTTTGCAGCGACAGTGCTGCTGTACACACACATAGCCTGCTGTGATAGAACCTGTATTTGTGCACACTGCCAGTGGAACAACTTGAATATACCTCAGAATTGTTCCAAATAGGTTTATTTATGTTCACCAAGTCATGCTCATGTTAATTTACCAGGAGCTTTTGACACCAGAGGGGCTCTGGAGGCCCAGATAGCTGTAGTTGTAATACATGCCAAAGAATGAAATGCACTCACACATTAGCAAGAAAAAATTAGGAAGAAATATGCTCACTGATGAAGTTGGTGCTATGTCCTGATGAGAACTGATATATTTTAAATATAACTAAATGTTGTTTCCAGAACAGCAACAGCAATGCCTACAACAGCAAAGTCAGTATATAAATTCAGTAACACCTAAATGGAAACAAATAAAATGCCAATGAAATAAATAATATTCCTGACATGAAACCAGAGTAAAGTTGAGAAAAAATAAACGTCAGTCCTATCAGTTATTCATCCTGTCCTCTGCTCTCCTTCCTCTACTGCAGATGTGCCTTTACTGTGTGCAGGTACTGCCAATAGGGAAAAGAGAGGCTGTTGTTTCACATAGTAGCTATATTTACATGAATTTGACTTGCTTTAATACATGTGATAAACTAGCTACAATAAACAGGATACATACAGGCAGCTTTCATTTTAGTTTGCTAATAATTCATTATTAGCCTAACCAGTGCACTGTGATTGTGTAAAAGATACCACTGGTAGATGGGCCTCCTCAGATAATAAGGTGTGAGGAGCTCATACTCTAGCACCATATCATTCAGAGCCTTGTATGTAATTAAACACATTTTATAATGAAGTCTGAAAGGGGCTGGAGGCCAGTGCAGATAAGCTAGGATTGGTGTGATCTGTGAGGAATGTTTTGGTCAGTTGTCTGACTTTTTATAATATTTCGAACCCGCTCTGTAGTATGCTTATCTAGACATATAAAGTATTACAATCAGGGCCATAGATGTGTGTAAAAAGTCCATTTGTCAAGTGGTTGGTTAATCAAAATAACAATAATCCAAAAATTTGCTCTGACATTTTTGAAGATATGAGGAGTTCTTCTGGGAGGTTTGGTTGCCACATGTTACCATTTCCTGTATTTATTTTTTCTAATTAAAATCCCTCTAGAGTTTCATATGCAGTCCAGCTATATGTGCATTTGTTTCATGTCTCACTACGGGAACACCTCCTGCGTGACCACATCAGAAGCATAAATAACATTATCCCAGCCCTAATTGGCTGGCATCAATGACGTCTATGTCAGGAGGGGACGGCACCCTTCTCCTATATATTAGGCTGACATAGAAGCAGCCATCATTCAAAAACCTCTTCTTGCTACATATAGTGTAAGAAGCTCAACTGTCCACTGACTCGGGTGCACTCGCTGGGCCCTTCGCTCCCAATTGTACACTTGCACAAAGTAGCAATACTTTCCTTCCTACTTACACAAATAGCTAGCGTAAGTGACACACTGACTGGTAGCAATACCTATTGGGGTAGTAACGTTAGCAAGCACTCAGGTAGCAATACCCCCAGGGATGTAGCAATACTTTCATAAGCCCACTAGCCAACCGTGGCTACAGCTGACAACCCCAGCGAAGACAGGAATATCCTGAAGCTTTGCCCCTGTGGCAATAACATTTCTGGCTGGGACACTCACTCGGTGTGTGCGGCATATCTGGGCTTTCCCCACGTCTGGGCTGCTTTGAACTCCACTGATGAGTGTATCCACTACACTACCTTCCTTCCTAAGCTACTCCGCTGCCAACTGGCCCGCCAGGTCAGCCTGTCGGGAGGAGACCTGCTTATGTGTGAAGCAGCTCCTCTGCAAGGAGAGGTGGACATGTCGGAGGGTGTGTGCGCATCACCAGGACGGCATGACAGGCTCAGCATCCCATGGACCGTAGCACAGGCTGTGGTTGTGAAGTCTTGCTTCGACAGCAAGAAACTGCCCAAAGTGAAGAAGGCAGGGAATCAGCTGTTGCCCATTTTACCAGAACTTCTCGAAGAAATAGCTGTGACCTGGAAAGAGAGGCCATACAGCGAGAAACATCCCATCATGGGAAGCTCCCTGTTGGATTGGGAGGGGTGCTTATTTTCACATTCCCATATATCCCCCACACCGGAAGTATGTGTGATTTGCTTTTCAAGGGTTAGCTTACAAGTTTATGGTTCTACCATTTGGCCTGTCACTGAGTCCGATAGTGTTTGTAAAATGCACAGAGGCAGCAGTAGCCCAGCTCAGGGAGAATGGCATTTGAGTGGCCATGTACATAGACAACTGGCTTGTGACGGCTTCCTTCCGGCAGGAGATGACACGTCACACAGATGCTCTCACTCAACACTTGGAGGACCTAGGTTCTCAGGTAAATTTGGAAAAGAGCATTATGACCCCTGCGCAACGCATTACTTTCATAGTGCTCACTCAAGACTCTCAGTGCGGTTATGTGGAACTGGCTGTTTTCTATCCCCCACTGTTCTCCTCTTAGGAGAATGGGCGGTTACATACTCTGTGTCCAGTTCTTGCGCTGCGTATTTACTTAGACATTTACTTGGAATAAAAATTGATACAGCAGAACATAGATATCATCTTTATTTTATTCCATGAATCTGTCTTCCTTGTCAAAATGTGGCACCTCCATTACCCACAATTAAACTTGGTGATCAGTGACAGATCAGTCAGAAATTCAGGTATATTGTGCTGGTAGTAACTCATGTAGCTTCAAACAGGGGCAAACAGCACACATTTTTTTTTCATTTTCTTAAACCCCAACCATTGCTGACTTAGGTGACATTACTCACTTCTTATTGACATACAACCTTTTCTCACCTTTGTAGAACTACCTAGAGAACCTCCAAACAGACTTTAATTTGAAAAATCATTGAGTCCCATTTACATTTATGTTACACAATCTTAGTTTATTATCTTTCTTTCAACCAAGATGCAATACCAACAGGCTATATGGTATTTGAAAAGACACTTCAGATCGAAAAAAAACCCAAAAATTTTATTTCAACACCATGCCTGTGGAGTGGCAATGAAGAAACCCCCTAAGCTCCAACCCCCATCTGTGTACTCTCTGCTGCTTTCAGATGTCCTGAAGGTCTGTGCACTACATCAATTCTATAATGGGATTTTAGAACCAAAATACAGTCCATGTAAATCAGATGATAGAAAATATAAATTCACAGGGGCCAGATTCCTATCAGATATGAATAAAACAGAAGTATACTGTGTGGAAGATAATCCAGAACATTTTGCCGTATTATAATGCAAGTTATTGTAAAGGAGATTTGCAGTATGCTTTAAAGGTGAACACTATTCTGCCCTCTCTTTTGATTTGCACTTATCCTTTAACTTTCTAAAGTTCTGTATTCAACAGGATACTAATGAAATATTGATGACTTTGACCTATTTAAGACAGGCACTAAGGAGGTTAAAATAAATAAAGAACACTTTTGTGTTTATTCTCCTCCCTTGCTGTGCAAGGTCCCAGATATGGAATGTCTCTTTCACTTCTTTACATGACCAGAACTGCCTTAGCTTCCTAGAATAATCAGCAGTGTTAGTAGTAAAGAGGTTTTTGTTCAGTCATTTAAAGACTATTATTTAAAAATTGTATCATTTTTATTTGTTCTAATCTGTGTCATGAAAATGTAATTAGAAAGAAGTGGGTCACAGGGTCATCTGAGGCAGTACCTCCGTCATTATAGCATTATTAGAGCATGATAAAGTTCAAAAGTTAATATTTATTTAAAAAAAAAAAAAAACTAGTTGTAATCATTTCCAAAATTCATAACATGTTTTTACTTAACAAAATTATCTGCTCCAATCCACATATGTTGGTGTTTAATCTTTCTAAAACAGCTTTTTTTTAACACACAGAAAGTGAGGAACACGTTGCTAATCTAAGAGCAATCTCACAGCCCCACTAAGTAGGCTAGGTCTATATTTATGTATTATAATCACAAAATAATATATTTGAGCTCTACACTGAGAACAATAATGTCATAGAAACATTGATGTCGAGTATGCGCTGCACACTCCAGCTGTCTGCAGATAATTATTGATGAACTGTTAAGAAAAAGAAAAGCAGTTGATTCAGTGTGTCAAAGTATTTCAGACTTCAGTATTTCCAAACAGAGCCGCATCAGATGTTGATCTGCAGTGTATAGTGCACTACTGTAGCAAAGACACAATAGAGACATGAGCCAGTTAAGATGCTCATTCAACACCAAGTGGTCATGGGGTTGAATTGCAAGCTTTCACAATGACAGATGGCCTTCAAATTTTTCTGTCATTGTTTTAAAAAAAACAGTCAACACGATCCCTGCTGCCTGTATATGGATTGATGGAATGATCATAATATGTTTAATCTGTGTCTCACTTTTGATTCATAGTGAAACTCAAACGTGTTGCAGTATCAATACCATAGAACACACAACATAAACAAACAGTTCAGATGAAAAAAATGCTTTCAGACATAACACAGACATTAATCAGACTTTTACGTACAGATATTACTGTTACACAGATATTATTATATTACACGGATGATTCACACATGATCGAGCTCAGCTACGTAGTTGATGGTTAGGTGTAACAAGAGCTGGATGCAGGTTGATGCAGGATAAATGCAACCAATGTTGTTGTGTTTTTCACATGCAACTGTCCCGTGATGTGTAGTTTGGTTTTGACTTCCTCTTTTATTTTGTAGGATTTCTCACTTCCTGTTTGTGATTGTTCATTGTTTTCACCTATGCCTTGTTACCTCCTTCCTGTGTGCATTTATACCTGTTTTCCCCAATGTGCCTTTGTCAGATTGTCTGCGTCCTTTGAGAGTAGCTTTCCGGCAATTTTCCCTTCTGTATTTTTTCCTCATGCTCCTATTCTGGTTTTGACTTTTGCCCGTACTTTGGATTATCCTTTTGCCTTGTGTTTTTGTATTTCTGCCTGTGCTGACTGAATTAGTGTACCGAACCTGGACTGTTTAATAAACTGCCTCACTTACTAGTTTGTCTCTGATTTGCTCTGTGGGTCCTAGTTTGTCTTGTCTGCACCTGACAGTAACATAGAACATGAAAGCACAGCAGCTGTTTTGATCTTTCATTTATTAAAGGGAAAATGTGTAGTATTTGTGTCATTTTGAGGTGTAATGCATTCAAAAAGCAACTCTACAAATCAAAGGAGTGTGAAGAAACAACCCTACTGAATTCTTCTAAACAGAGTATATCATAGCATTGCAGAGCTCTCCTCCAGAATTAGCAAGCTAACTGACTAGCCTCGGCCCGTCCGTGTTGCAGAGGCGGCGATAGAGTAACATACCAGCCAAACGTCTGCAGTGCAGCCCAGACCAGTAGAAGAAGACACACACACGCTGTGCTTTCACCCCCTGCTCCTCCCAGTCCCCCACAGAGTTCGGTTCAAGTTCTACAGTGAAGTGTAGGTCAGGTAGGAGAACCGAAAGGAGCAAGAATGGCCAAAACGTCTGTAAAACGACACCACAAGCTGTTCCAGGCTGCACTGAAGACGGCTTGTTCATTCAATGTACACATAGCGATGTGTATTCATTTTCTATAGTCTATGTTTGTTTGTAGTCATACCTGAATCTAGACAATTTCATGAATGAGGATGGCCATTAATGAATCATCTTCATGCTGCGTTCAAGACAACTCATAAGTATCCAGATAAAGACGTGAGGAGATGCTATAGGTGTGTGAACATGTCAACCAAATACACAAACTTAGGCTTCTCAGAGGTTATTGATGGTACAAAAATAAAATAAAATAAACCCTCTGGATTAAATAATGATGCTGTTCAATCAGCTGAGCTGGATTGCTGCCTATGGTAGGCCAATTTGATAAATAGTAGCACCATTATCAACTTGTCTTTGTGTGCAGGTATTTGCATAAAGAATTGCATAACGAAAGGTGGATGGAGTTGATAATGGCCATTGCTATTCACAGAAATGTAAATAGCACTATGCATTTAGTCACACAACCCAGACACATTCACACACTTGGAGAGTGAATGGGAATGGCCATTATCATCTCCATTCATACGCATTTGTTCATTTTAGGCTATCTGCAAATTGTACCTATTCTTCCAGCCACAAGGACGCATTTAACCTACATCAGCAGCACATCCTCCTCACTGCACCGATATCAATCAACCTTTATTCACACATATGTTCACCTGCTTTAAGTCCGGAAATCAAGGGGTAGGTAGTGTGATGTACGTGCAAAAAATGCTTGGGTTTTGCGTTCACACATGAAGCCTACCATTTGATTTCTGTTTGATACCTAAGCTTGAGTTCAAGTGTGAGAGGGGCTAATGTCTTCCTAAGAATTTTAAGGCCTTCAAGATAGTTAAGAATGCTATTCTACAAGCATGGAAAAACAAAGGACTGGACCCCACCCCATGGTGTAGATCTTAGTGTTAGTGTTGGGAGGGTGTGAGAGGAGGTTTGCGATATGATCACCTCCTTTAGGTAGAGAATTGCATATAGTTTGTAGTCATTCCTGAAGAAAGTAGGGAGCCAATGCAAAGAAAATATAAATACAACAATCCTGGCGGCACTGTTCTGAATGCATTGGAGCTTCTGGATGCTTCTGCCAAGGATCCTTGCACATCACTGCAATGGTCCTGTGTTGAAAAAATTAAAGCTTTTCTCAGCCTTACAAGATTGGAGGCAAGCAGAGTTCAGAGATGTTTTTGAAATGGCAGGAGAAGGCATAGATGTTGCAGTCATGAGAGTACAATGTTGCAGTGGGAAGCTCAGGTTTTTGACTACAAATGACAATTTGCAGGAAACACCCACAACTGTCAGAAGTTGTTGTGAATTGTCAGAAATTGCCACAGGCTTTCCTTGGCAGTTGCCCTGCCCTTAATTCAAGGGGAGGCTTGAGTAGAACATATCATATATTTTTTTGTAAAAATGTAAAAATTGTTACAAAACATTTTATTTGTATGTATCAGATTTTTATGAAAAAAATCCCTGCCACTGAAGCATACCAGTGCTCCTGACAGTGGCTGTGCGCTCAACGTCACACGTCAACACGTGCACAGGGCACAGGAGATGCAATCTTTCTTCCCTCTCGCTACTCTGCAGAGGAGGGAAAAATGCCTCCAAGTTAATAACCCTCAACTAAAAAGAACTCTTAATGTTCTTTGGAACGAACATCGCATTAGGCCTGAGGATGGCACCACTTCGATCATCACGAACCAAAAGGCAGCTGGGGTGAACCAACAGGGCACACAGGTCACTAACCCTCTTAGCTGAACTTAAGGCCAGCAGAAAAGCAGTCTTGAACGATAAAGCTCTAAGGGAAGAACCCTTCATTGGCTCATAGGGGCCTCCCACCAGAGCCTCTAGAACCAACGGGAGTTCCCACTGTGGGGCAAAAATGCACGCAACTGGCGACATCTTCTGACCCCCTGCAGGAACCGTTTCACCAAGGGGTGGGCAAACACCAGACTACCGCCCCAACCCTCATGGCAGGACGAGATGGCCGCTGCGTGAACCTTAATGGTCGCGTGCAACAATCCTCTATCCATCAAACACTGTAGGAAAGAGGGGACTTCCCGTACCGAGCAGGATAAGGGATCCACTCTAGTCTCCCTGCATCAACACTGAAAACACAACCACTTGGGAACGCCATGATGGCGCCCCCTGCCTGGCTCATGGCCCCCCACTCTTGGGGAATGGGCCTAGGTGGGCCCCTCGCTAACAGGGTTAGCTCTGGAAACCACAGAGCAGATAGCCTGTGCGGGGCCAATATCACCACTGACACCTTCTCTCTTCTCACGCTGTCTAAGAGCAGGGGAACCAGGTGCGTCGGAGGGAACACGTACAGCAACCCTCTTGGCCATGGAGCGTGTGCAAACGCATCCACACCAAGGGGTGGTTTGTCCGCCAGGTTCAGAGAAAACCAAAGTGGGCAGTGAGTGTTTAGCCTGTCCGTGAACAGGTCCACACTCGCTCTCCTGAACTTTGTCCACAACTGTTCCACTACATCTGGTCTGAGACGCCAGTTGTCCTCCTGCAGGCCTCCCCTGGACATCAAGTCAGCCCGCAGGTTGTCCTCCCCGGGGACACGAAGGGCTGTCAGCGACTTCAAGTCATGAGAGACCCTCAGCCAAAATCCTCCGCCAATCGGAGGAGGGCGGCTGAATGAACCCCGCCCTGGCGGTTCACATAAGCAGCCGCCGTCCGGTTGTCTGTCCGTATCAGAATGTGTCTTCCATTAGTTTCAAATATATCAAGGCATCCACTAACCTTCACTTCTTTCCCAGAGTTGTGACTGTGCTTTCTCAGCCTGCAGATCACCTGGATTGTAGAGGTCAGGTTGATCGCTTACTGATCACTTCCTGTCCTGACCCCCCCATGGGGGCTCAGGACGGACGCTACAAAACTAAACAAGATAGTTTAAAGTAAATTATGCTCTAAAATTAATGAAATAGAGAACCTGCCAAAGACAGATAATTTACAAATATCCACCAGGTTTAGACAGCTTGAAAATATTTTTAAGAGAGTATTTAATCTGTTATCCATGCTCTTGAAAATCCTAATTGTTAACATGTTCATTATTGGAGGAAGGTAGTGTACAGTGAATAATTAGCTGAATGACACTATCAGAGATGAGTTTGACATGGTTGTACTTGTCCTAATCGTGCAATAAATCAGAGCTAGTGTACCAGAAGCAACATATCTATGCCATGTTTTTTTTTTTTCATGCTTCAAAATTTAGAATAAATCCAGCAGTCTCACACTTTGGCAGCTGGGGCATTATCCAACATTCAAAGTGATCGATTCAAATATATAGCAGGTTTGCAACAGTTTTGCCATCTCTGCTTTGTTGCTTTTACTCCTGCAGAGGGTGAAAATGTTACACTTGTTTTAAAGTTTACAACAGCATGGTAGAATTTATTGATTTCACTCGGCTTAAAAGTTTATAGTTGTTTGTGCCAAATATTTAATTGCCAGGCAACAAATTTACATCCAGACAGTAATTAGGTTACTATTATTTATCTGTTTAGAAAAGTCGTTCCATTTATTGCTTAGCAACAGAATTCTGATCTTTATTTAATATCTGGATCAATAAAACTGGGCCTTCTATACCTAGAGAGCTGAGAAATATGTATGTAATAAAATAAATGACCTAACTCATATTAATACAAAATTCATGGTGTTCAGCATCACATAGAAAGCCATTGTATCAATGGTGAAGTAGTTGTTTGATTTTTAAATAAAGGTAAAGCCTCTACACTATTGCATCCATCTCTACAGAAATTCCCAAAAGGTTTTTTTTTCCCCCTTAAAGTATCCTCCGAGCTTTTCACATATTTTCTTATATGGGTCACTTGATACTATGATAGATGAGAAGGAGGTGCACCAAGGGACATAATGTTACATCTTGGGAGGCAGTGGGAGTCCCAAAGCAATGTTCGCCTTGGGCTTAGCCCAACTTGTCTCCCCAAGGAAATACATGTGTGAACAGTGTACTCTTCAAGTTTAAAAATAATTGTTTTTTCAAGGATCAGCTCATACAGGACATGTGCAGTCTTGTACGTTGTAGATGCTGCATAAAGGGCCAGATTTACTGAGTGTTTGTGTAAATGACATCAGGTGCAAATGTGTTGGAGACACATCTATTTAAATGAGGGTTTTGCGTTTTTCATGGTTTGCAGCATGGAGAGTTTGGAGAGACAAAAGTGCAAAGTGAAATTAAACCCTATAGAATTAGAGGTGTTGGTAGATGAAGTCAACAAACACTTAAATGAGCTACAGCAAAGACATCTGATGGGAGGAATTTTGTGAAAAAGATAGAAGAAGAACAACAAAAGAATTGGCGTGAAATCATACCTGCCAATATTTGAGTGATGAAGTCCGGGAGATTATTTGCATGTTTTTATTACAATAAAATACGATTATCATAGAAAATGCATTTACTGCAATAGCAACAAACACAAAAAAACAAAATTTCATCAAAATCTGTCCATACAGTAGCTTTTGGAGTTATGTTGCTAACAAACAGACAAACAAACAAACAAATCATGGCTATGGTATGTCCCATTTTGTAGGGTTAGATTTCAACCTAACACATCTCACTTAATCATGGACTTGAAACCAAGTGCTAGTGTTAAGGGAAGAGAAATGGGACTGGGCCATAGGCTGTTAAGGTTGTTTACGTCCACAAAACTATAATGAAGAATAATGAAAAGAAATAACTGCACATGATATATGTCTACTTACTCAAATGTCACAAATTATTTGAATTATTTTACAGAGAAATCTAGAAATTAGGGTCTGGAAAAAGAATGTAATTTTTACATTTCACCATCAGAAGATTCAGGCTACTGTGCTGGTCTAAGAAATGGTTCTTTCATTACTCTTTCAACTCCCAAAACAAAGTGTTCCTGACATCTATAAAGTGCATTTGACATTTGAATAGGTCCTCTGTAAAAATGCTTAAATTTTTTTTTTGTGTCCTGTGCTGCTATGAAGAGATGGAGCATCCAGGCCACAGATGCAGAAATTGTAATGGCAATCCAGACCACCTGACTTTTAGACCCTGATACAATTTAAGGAATTGTTTACTGAAATGTGCACGTTTATTCAAATACTGTAGTTGTAGATTACAGCATAGATAATTACACATATATGTACAAGAGCTGTACTTGTCATAGGATTTGTGGATGTAGTAATACTAGTTATGTAGGACTAGTTGAAACTCACAATTTAGGTAAACACCTTTTCAAATGCAATACATTATATGATTTTGACAAAATGGTTGAAGTGTGTCTATTTGACTTGAAAACAACAGAAGTTGATATGCCGTCAGATGCTGTCTAAGATTAGTCGAAATGACGTCGGTCATGAAAACAACGCCAGAAAAACTTTCATTCCAGCACCTCAGATCGACGTAAAATCAACCTGCCTGACTGACTTCAATTAGACATGAAATAGATGAAATAGATATCTCTCCTTCATGCCTCTTCTTTCTCTTTTCTAATTCTCCCAGGAGCTGATCATTGCACTCTAACACAACGCTTCATTAAAGTCATGCTTAACAATACATTTTCACTCAGCCTTATTTGTGTGTGTGTGTGCGTGCGTGCGTCTGTGCGTAACCAATACTTTTTTAGACAGTTATTGCTACCAGGAAACAGCAGTTATCCAAATATTTTATATTTGGACAATATGTCATATATTTAAATATTTCAATATGAGGCTATTATTTGACTTTATGTGAAATTTGCTTTTCTTTTTAAATGATGGTGTTTAATGAAACACCATAAATGACCATAAATGATCAATCAAGCCTAAAGTTTTCTATTTTGTGTATTACATATTACTATAGTAACAGAGTAAAGTATAAATTAACACATTCAATAGCATTTCATTGTTCACGATGTACCGATACAATTGGTTAATTACTGTAGTTGGGCAATTGTTACATTTGAGGTATGTGTCTCTCATTTACAGTGAGTGAACCAGAAACAATACTCAATTCCTTTGTAACGAAATGAGTACATCCATTGTCATATACTTATTAGTAGACTTTTTAAAGTATGTATAATTCCAAGCAGTATTTTGTTCTGAAAAGCTATACTTATACATTTCCATGCCTTCAGAAAAAATCCATAAACATATCCCCAAAAAGGCTTAAGCAGGCTTAATCTAACAAATTGTATCTGAAATACATTTGCTATATATTAAGAAGGTAATGGATCTAGTCAGAAGTAACATAACTCTGCGTAGTCCAGATAGATTAAAAATACTAAATAGATGCATTGACAAGAAAAATCATTCAGACTTCCACAGAGGCTGAAATTTAAAAGTAAGATATCCAAAGGAAATGGTCTATGAATTTCTGAATCTCGGGGCTCATTCTCTTTTAATATTGAATGTTGTGCTGTTGCACCATAAACCCTGGAAAATGCAGACTTAATATATTCATACTAGGAAAAAATATGTGTGCCTTTTGCTTGTCATGAATATCTGAGTACAGTTCAAGTTGTAGCAGGCCTGATTGCCAAAACAAACACCCACATAGTCCAGTTATGTGGGATTTTGACATTTAGCTTGTTTGCTTTTTTAAGATCTAAGTCTGCTTTTATATACATGTACAAGGTTTTACTATATACTTTTCAATGATCTGAGAAAAAATAACAATTACAAAATGTTTGCTTCTTTTTTATGTCTGGGAGTAACTGACCAAATGATCTTAATGAAATTATTCAAGTTCAAAATAAATCAAAGTGATTTTCATAGTGATAAAACAGTAGAATTTGCTTTTAATTCATCTTCGATATTGGATTGCAGCATGTAAAAAATGCATTTTTTATGATAATTAATACAAACATTTCAAGATTTCATTTATTAATAAACGTCTGATAACAAATTATGAATTAATCGCCAAGATGTTTTAAGAGAGAGAGAGAGAGAATCTGTGTTCTGAGAGGCAGTGTGCCTTTATATTGAACTGAACATAAAATATATGTTTTTTTTCTTCCTGTCCTCTATACTACAGTGCCATTTTTCCAACAAGGGAAATGGCTGTAAGCTTAAAAAATTATAAAACCATCACATTTTCTTCTTCTCTCCAAATCTGTTGACTTTCACCAGTGAGTCTAAAATTGGAGCACATTCCTGGGCAACAGCATTCAGGTCTAATATGAAAAGGACTGACATACGCAATAGCCATTTTTCACCATTTCAATAATTGCAAAAACATCTTGGCTTTCCACAATTTGCGCGTGCATACACACACACACACACACACACACACACACACACACACACACACACACACACACACACACCAACGATGAGTCACACGTGTAAGTCTCAAGTCATTTTTTCTTGAGTAACTCAAGAAAAAATGACTTGAGACTTACACGTGTAAGTCTCAAGTCATTTTTTCTTGAGTAACTCAAGTCAAGTCAAAGGTTATCAAGTGCAAGTCAAGTCATCTTATAGTTATTTTACCTGCAGAATCTGATCTTAATAAAGTGAAAACACAATATATAAGTAACAGTCAGTATAATCATACATCATACAACATAATAGTTCTTTGAGGCTTAATTGTAGTTCATTAAGTTCATTAACTTACTTACTTACTAACTTAACATTAACTTCATTAAATCATATTTACTTAATTCAGCATTATCATCATATTCAGTGCATTAAAGTTATAGCCAATATTATACCTCATTAACTTAGCTGTTAACCCAAATCAACTTCATATGCTGTTTTAACTAAAAATTACTTAATTTTAAAATCCATTTTATTATATTGTTCTTAAAAACGAGACGACTAGATCATTGCTGCTAATTTAGTTGCATTTTTACATTCATTCAGCTCAGACCTGCAGTTCTCTGCATCTGCAGACATACCCTCCTCAACGCAGAAATGAGCTTCACAGCTAAAACCCTCAACTTATTAATTTTATATTCAAACTGAAAACACGATGCCAATAACACTCAAGTAATTCAACTCAAGTGTCAGATTGGCCAAACACTAGTACCACAAAGAAACACTTGCAAATGACGTTCATAAAAAATGATGAATCCCATCTGTTCTACATGAATGCATATTCCAAAGGATAGTAAATTAACATAAACTACAGCCCCAAAATACCATTTAAGGTCATGCGACCGGCAGTTACTAGAGATGCTCCATTCATGAAAATGACATGAAAGACTAAGAAGAACTTTACGAGCTCTCAGACTGAAGCCCTGCTTTCAGAAATAGATCAACAGAAACACAGATTATTATTTAGTTTATAAGAGGTGGAATAAAAGTCTAGAGAAAGACAAGAATGAGGAAAAATGACCCGTGCTGTGAACGCTGTCTCAGCTGTTGCATGCACCATCACAGAAATAAAAAAACAAAAATAAACACGAACATGAACATCCAAATATTCATTAGAGGTTTTTTCGTCATCAGCAATAGAGCTAAACTATGACTTTGATCACCAATATTTCAATTACATGAATAAAAGTAATTAATAGTCAGTTCACTTTGCAATTAAGCTGCATTACAAAGTTAAAACTGTAACTTCATACTTTTGCAAACAGTAATGTCATGAATATGGATCTGAAGTGCAATTTAATGAACAGGATATAATTCTTTAGTCAGGAGGATATAAAGTACAGTGGAGCCGGGGAATCTTGGTTCTCCTCAATAAGACATGAGCTCCCCTTATAGTGATTTTTGGGGTTTTATTTATGAGGGGTCTCTCTAATACTGACAATAATATTTGCTCAACTGTCAGTCTACATTATTCATTTCTCAGATATGTGGTAGTCAGCATACACTGATGTTAAGAAGCTTGAGATGGGGGTAATAACTCATCAGCTCAACCTCTCTGTGTCTTATGTGTTTTGATAAACTAAAGTAAGCCTACACTACATGACTCTGTGACCCGTACCATGCTTGGCTGTATTGTTTCATCCAATGATGTTTGGAAAAAAAATTAAAAAATAATTTATGTTCCCTCAAAAGACATGATGTTGTTCACACACTGCCAAGTCACAAGTCATGTTTTACTGCTTTGGAGAACATCAGACTCGTGCGTACCGAGTACAACTGGTCGTACTCGGTAAAGTAAACTAACACTTGTATAATGGATACATGTCTAGGCATTTCCATTTTTCACTGAATTGATTATGGTTCAGTCTATATAAGACTGTTTCTCTGTTAGTGGAAGTGTCCCTTGATTGAGGAGCTTGTACATGACAGCTGCTATAGGGCATTGCAACAAAAGCATACCATCAGAGACATTCAGTCAATCAGCAACTTCCTGCCAGTCTTCCTCTTGGATTTTATTTATTTCTCTTTGTAATCATATTTTTTAAGTCTTCCGTGGCTTTTTGTGGTGGAATTTGCCATTGTGAATCCATTTGAACATAATGGGCTACTTATGAATGGCATTGACATGCATTTGTTCTGAATACCTGAGCCTGAATTAGTTTGATTGTGTAAATGTGGCTTTATGAAACCGCTTTAGCCCTCTCATTTGTTAGGCTCATTCAAGTCAGGTGTTTGACAGTAAGCTCTACTTTTCTAAGCTTGCTTTATGGAACAGATCCCTGGTCACAAATACAATGCAAAAATAGTTGGGAGTTTTTTGTTTTTCATGTAAAAAATATGATTACCTTTAAAAAAGTAAAATAGGAGACCTTGAAGTGACTTGAAAAAGCACACAGCTAAACACGTCATTTCAGAATGAGCCATAATACTTTTTTTCACAAATTGGCTGGGCTGCCAATTTTATTAACTGTCAAAATAAATATAGAGCAGCATAACTGGGAGGTGGCACTTTGCATCTAAACCAGTTATTGATCTTCTGAGCAAGCGGCTGCAAATTGATTACCTTGATGAGGTGGGATGGCTGTAATATGGTGAAAACCTTGCTGGGGTAATACAGTATAAATAGATTAGGGTAATTCTTTTCTCTTGCATCTTAAGGTTCACAGTTGAATGAACACAATATCAGAGAGAGTACACTGAATCAACGTGTCCTCATGTAGGTTTATCAAGGCTAAAATGTGGATTATTGTCTATACTGTATTATATGATGGCACTGTCATTATGCTCATGGTAAATTATAAAATGTTATGCATTAAAAAAACAGGCTCTCTTTCTAAGGAACAAACACAAACCTCAGTAAAGAAGTGAATGATGAAAGTAAATGTATAGATTTCTGATTAATATTTATTATTTTACAGTTATAGTTTAATTTTTTCTTGTATTTTTTAACATTGCAAATACGAAAACACATCCCCAAACTTAATACAGAAATGTAAAGTAAGATTCACCAGCCCTTTTGCATCTTAATTTATTTGACACTGTAAATTTTCAGTTTGAAAAGTCTATGCAATAGTGAAATAATCAGTGAACAGAATTTTTTAATCATTATTTAAGTGATCAGTCATTATCAAAACCTATATAGCATTGTAAACTGTATTTACGTTGATGCCATAAAAATCAAATCAGGACTGTAGAAGCCGATAATGTAATAAATCCCTGATAATGTAATAATCCTGATAATGTATTAAAAATCTGCACTTGAGTGAACTGAAAATGTAATAAAACCTGATACTGTAATAACTTCCTGATAATGTAATAAAGTGCAGTTCCCAATATTATAATACACTTTTTACCAATAATGTAATAAAGTATTGCATTAACAGGAGGTTATTACATTATCAGGTTAGCCTTTATTTCGCTTCACCTGATAATGTAATAAACCCCAAATAATAACTTAACAGCAGATCACCCATTACTTGGTTTCAAGTGATGTGTTAAAGGTTATATTTCTGTGTTAGCAACACAAGCTCGAGAGCGCCACCAACAGAATTATTACTTTATCTGGGATTTATTAAATTATCAAGTTCTACAAGGGTTCTACAAGGACATGCCATACTGGAAGTGACACTCTCCCACATTTTCCTCCAAAGTAATCTACATGTCAGCACCCCTGTATGAAGAACTGCCCTGAAGACTGCATTATCCTCAGTCTCAATCAGCTAAGTGTTTAGAGATTGACCTATTATGGGTCTATTGTATTTTACATTAATTAATGCAGTACACTTTATTTTGTGTCGTTAAATATTTGGATTCATTTAATAATCTGTACATGTTCAAGCATCTATACCAGACAATTATAAAAACACAAGTTTTTTAACTTTCACAGACTAGACATATTCTATCTTGTACTATGATGGTACTGTAAATACAGTAAAACAATATTTGGAAAACCTCACATTGCAAAAAGCAATTAGAACAAATATGCTTTTGATTATCATGTTTCTTGGCTTTTTATTGGTTGCTGTTTCTCTTCATAAATGACCTTGCAACTATACAGAAATATACCACAATTGTAAAGATTACCCTAGTATAAATGGACCATCTGTTATTCCCTGTGCAGTAAGGTTTATGATACAGTATATTATATCCATAAGTGCCTTTATTCCCCTCAATTCCCAACATACTGAAATTGCCTGAACACATTTTACTTCAGCCCCTGTACTCAAGAACAGCTGGAAAGATCCTATCAGGTATTCTTATATATTTGCATAATTGTTAATATACCTCACAGCATTGCATTAAAATTTAAATTTCTAACCACAAACAGTGAGCAGAGGGAGCACTATGCTCTCAAAAGACAAATGCAGGCAGAAGAAAATGGATACCATTTGTATAGTAGTGGAATGACATCAGAGAAGGCTGTCAGGCATTATTGGTCCACAAACTATTATTTCACTGTATAAGCCCAAGTAGGATCCACCATTTAGTCTAGCTTAGCAGGTATTTTAACACAGGCATCAAACAGTAATTAGCTCTTTCACAGCAGCATTAACACATTGCTGGGAGTGTCACCACAAGGTTAGATCAATATGCATGTTTTACCTCTGAACTTGAACTGCTGTTGAATGGTGAGATTTGATTTCATTATCGAATACATATTTTCTCTAATGTCCCTGGTAATATCTACAGTAGGAGCCATTGGTTTTTTTCCCATGTTTCCATGACTGGCCCTCTGCAGATCTGCTGATTGGTCCATGCGGATAATTTATCCCTTGACTAGCCCTGACTGGTGACGACCCTAAACATGTTGGAAAACCAGCTGCTATCCCCCCTTTTTCCATGAGGAGTATCATCACTATGTTGGATCACAGTACAAAATGTACCATGATAAAGTTAAAAATACATATTTATTAAAAAACATAAATGCAATAATTTCTAAAATTCATAACATTTTTTTACTCAGCAAAATTATCTGCTTCAAGCCACATTTGCTGGCATTGTTTCTTTTTTTTCTCTTTTTGAAATAAAATTTCCTCCTTCTTCCATGCAGTGAGGAATGTGGTTGCTGATCTAGAGCATAGCCCCACCAAGAATATTTATATTTATATAATCAAAAAATAAAAGTAAAAAAGTAATAAAGGCTATTTGATTTTTGAGTCGTCTACACAGAGAATGATAACCCAAGTGATGTCCAGTAGACGCGCTGCGTGCTCCAGCTATGTGCAGATAATTAGCCTGCCGATGAACAGTATTGTGGAGAAATAATAAAGTAGACAGTTAGTAGTTGGATGATGATTTGGTGTGTTAAGAGAAGCAGGCCTATTTCAGTTAGTTGCTGTAATGCTTCAGCTTTTGCACTGAACTGAGCAGCAGATGTTGATCCACAGTGTATAAACACTGCAGTGCTGTGACATGCAGAAACAGATACACTAACTTTGACGTCTTTTACATTATAGAAGTTCCAGCATCTTTGTAAAAATAACCAATCAAAAGAAATTATCTCTGGATGTCATCTTGCTCCCATTTACAGTGTGTGGTGCATGATCATCAATTTTATAATTCTCAGTGTGGATTGCCTTTTATGTATAATAATATAATGTGAGCGCTATCAGAACGAAATATAAAATGACAAACGTAATATTTTAGTTAACATTGTTAGTTTAGTTTCATCACACTTGGACAAAAGAAACTGTCAATCTAATACTGCTGGCCAATACTAATACTGCTGAATCAAGCGTGATTGATCAACATTTTGATTTGATTGATTTATCCTTAAAGTAGCAGCCATGCATAAAGTTTCAAATGTGGTTTTAGAAATGCTAAACACCAAATGTGGATTGAAGCAGATAATTTCATTAGGTAAAAACATGTTCTGAAATTTGGGAATGATTACATCTATGTGTGTTTTCTCATTAAATATTAACTTTATAATGTTTAGTCATGGACATCTGAAATATTGTCTGATAGCGGGCAGGGGAAGCACACTCACTTATCAATGATTAAGGATATGATTTGAAGTTATTTTATAAAAGCATGCAGTTGTGAGAGAACTATGAATCATCTTCATGGGTTCTCTGTTGCTACATCGGATTTCAACTGTTTCCAAAAAGTTGCGAGTCAGACAATACCGCTGGACTGAGGCTCAATCCTGCACCCCCTCATATGGTGGAGAGGATGAGCTACCACAAAGCCGGTATTCAACGAGTGTTTCACAGAGGTTACGTTCAACAACACAAATAAAGTTCCCCACACAACTCTGCCCAACCCTGCAGCCTCTCAATCTGAAGCCGCTGCTAATTAAAACACAGCAACAACATGATGATCTCTGTGTTAATAAACAGATGTCACCAAAGCAACATGTAAATTTTTTATGGTTTTAAATGGTTTTATTCTTTCGTTAATAATTTTGTTGTTTTTTAATTATTGTATTTTTTTAAATTGTTTTATTGTTTCTTAAATATGCACATCACTTTGTTTCAGCTGTGGCTGTTTTAAAGGGCTATATAAATAAAGTTGATGTTGAAGTGTTTGGTTACATATTGCTTGCTATAAGCTATAAGCCTTCTTATTTTTAATAGGTGACAGCCAGCTGAAATGGCAGTAGTAGTAGTGGATATGTGCAGTCACACAAAATGAAAAAGTTAATTCCATAGACTTTGTAAAACATCGCCTCAGTATTTTATTTTAAGCTTATTTCCCATGATATGGGTATGTCAAGTAGTGAAACTGAAACATTAATTAGCTTAGAAAGTAATATAATGTGGTTTTAAATGCTAGTGCTAAATTTATACTTAGCATTGTTTATTACCCCATATTTATCATGACAATAGTGTTGTCAAACAAATACATATACAGTATCTTGCTGAGTATAAATATAATTATTTTCAGATTAAGTCTTTTCAAGTTTGTGATAAGAAAAACATTTGATTCTTCCAACTTTGAATGGAAATATTTCTCATAAAATCCTTCAGACTGTTGCTGTGCACATCATGTTTGGATATGTTCATAATGACTTCTGATTATCAGTAGATTTGCTTTGAAAAAAAGCTGCTGATAATAATGAGAAACAATGTGCCCCTTCAATGACACAATAAGTCATTCAGAGCATCACATCCAACAGTTACTCTGAACAGTTATCAGAGATTGATTTACAGACATAAATCTACTGATTTATGGGACCTTCAAATTCTACCTTGAAGAGATGGGCACTCTAGTTGGCAACTCATACTCAAATCACTCATAAATATACTTTTGACTTGATTGAGACTCCTCTTTCAAAAATAAATGAGGAGCTGGAAATTTATGCAGGAATACTGATACTTTTGTGCTTGTGTGTGACATTAAAAAACACATACAAGCTTGTATTGGATGCATCGTGGCAGCCACAGCCAGTGGCAGTTCTAGACTGAAATTATCAGAGGGGCCAAGGTGTTGCCGGTGTTTTTTCAGGGGGGCATATATGAGGACAAAACAGGGCAATATTTAAGCATTCAAAATGTTTTGTTTGGTTTATCTAAAAACCAAAACACAATACATTGAGCATTAATGCAATGAGACAAACATTCTTTGTCTCAATAAACATAAAATAAAGTGTACTCAAAACACTGAGGCCATCATCACAGAGTACTCAGTCCAGGGGCGGATTTCATACAATCTCTTAAGTGTTTAGGTACAGCAGCTGATGTGGAGGCACAGTCAACAACAGCTGATCAAAAACGAAAAAAGGAGACATCCAGATTCTGAAGCCAGTGGTTCTATATGGGCTGTAGCAATCATTTTTAACAATCATTTTCAAAAATAAGCTCACAGCAAGTATTATGAACTAGTTCATGTAGAAAGTCAACTTTCCCAACATTGTCCTTAACCAATTGCAATGTTGCAGTCCTTTAAATATGCCTCTCTCTCTCTGCTTCAGGTTCATTCAGCTGTTCCATACACCCCATCTCCTGCCCATTTCCATCCATTCACCAGGTCATCAGCAGTCCATTCCATTCTACCATCTCAGTAATCACCTCCACCAGTGTCTGGACTGCATGGGGGATCAATTTCTGCTGCCATTCTGAGATGATTCCCATGAAGTCCAAGCACCAAAGACTTTGTCTATTTTTAAAGACTTGTTCCATATGCATTTCATAATAAACATATTTCTTAATCTACTTATCTCTCCTGATTGAAATACTGCTAAATTTCAGTTATTCACTGTTATTGGTTAACTGACACTGTTGACAGTTGATTTACATGCGAGGGAGAGATATAAAATACAGGAAGATACTGTCAGAAATCCACCGTAAATTTATAGCTATTTGTTAGTGTGTGTCTTGATTAAGCCTGCGTCTGTATCTGCATAAACAGATTTTTAAAAAGTCAAGAATGGTCTTTGGCAACACAGAGGGAAACAGCACCACCAAGTATTTTTTGAACCAGGACAGAGATGTAGAGTCATACAGCTTGAGCACTTAAGTAACATGTTAATTAAATAGCATCTGTGGGCTGCAGTGTGTTGCTACCTCTTTGCTTTTGTCATTCAGTGAGGTCATATTTCCATTGATGTGAACAGCTGTTTAAGTATCTGTCAACTATGTGTGTTAACAATGTATTTTTCTTCTTCATTTTCATTTGAGGCCTTTTGCTCAAAGAGTATATGTGGGCAATTTGTGGATAGCACTCAAAAGAGAAACGGTTATTGGAATAGATAAACAGAGACTTGACTTGGACTATTATGTTAAAGACTTGAGACTTGACTCAGACTCATTCCCCAGAGACTTGAGACTTGACACAGACTTGCATGTTGTGACTGAACATTGCTGCTTGAAAGTACATGTTTCAAGCAAAAAGAGTTTTCATGAGACCAACAGTACTCAAACCATACATCCCATGTGAGTGAGAGAGTAGCTTACTGAATAAAACATTGGACCGTGGGTGGCAAAAAAGTGGAAAGGTCACAAAGTGCTACATCTATCTATGTATGAATGTGTCTCTGCAGATATTATATCATTTCTTGTAAGATTTCCAAAGATTTGAAACTATGTCCTGTTCTATGAAGTATTAAATATAATACATTACAAATTAAAAATGAGTCTAGGTCAAGCTACAGTACACACAGGAACCACTGTGATGCAACAGACAGTTATGATGGATTATTGAGATCATAACTTTTAATGCCCAGGTTTGAGCTCAATAACTGCTTTTTGATAGTTGTGTGGATCTTGTTATGAAGCTGTATGATACTTGTACTTTCTTGGCCTTATGGAGCTTTGTTGTAAACAGCATGCCTATATTGGTAAAAACCTTGATAATATAAGCTTACAGTATATTAGCTATAAGATATCATAAATAATTCTTAAATTATCATTGTTTGTACTGAATGATGTCAAAACTATGGACAGGCAAAGGTTTGATCAAATTGGAAATGTAGAAGAAAAAAAGGGGCCAGATTTTAGTTTGAAATGCATATATATTGCAACAAATGTGAACAGTGAATTTTATCTGTATTTAGCAGCATACACTGTATAATGATGCAACCAAATATTTGATATTGAAATGATATTTAAAAACTAAGGAGTGTAAGAGTCAGACATGCTGACCAGTCACCCAAAGGGATATCCCTGTGGCCAAGTAGCCAGGACACTTGATCATCTGGAGGAATAGTGACAGGACCGTCAACTGTCACACAGCATCAAATAAACTGTATTCACAGACAGGAAACAAACTTCTTTTCAAGGGAACAAGAAAATGTTTTTGCACACTGTTACATGTGAACATAAAATTATTTGCTCAGTTTTGTGTCTGCTGAAAGAGCTGAACAGGAGTGCCAGAGGCCTCATTTATGATTTGACTGTCATGGAAATCTTGCAGAGGATTGCATAACTCTTGGAAGACAGCCCAGCAAAGATTTGAATGTGATTCATGCATAAAGGCCTTGAAACGGACAACTTTCACCATGGTGGTTATTCCTGAATAAATAAAAGAAGCAACATTTACGTAACTGTGGCTTAGACAAAGCTATATGTTTTGTATTGGTCAAGGTCTGGAGAACAGGTTTTCATTTAAACAAAAAGCCTTGGCAGTAGGAAAAGGCTAAGGATCAGTGGTTGCACAATATTACGCTCCCTGACTTTTGGCAGAAAAGATTCTGAGTAGAATTCAAATCCACATAAAGTGTATGTGTTTTTTTCCATAGATCCTACATGTAAATCAAATAAAGTAGATTGTAGTAAATATCATTCATTTATCAAAATGTAATATACATTATGGTAGAAAGATTGTCATGAACTGAAATTTTGTTTACATAACAGCAACAGACTTCCCCCGCAAGTCATTAAAAGTGTCACAAGATGCAGAGCTGAGGC
>JANJYP010013777.1:0-13841 GCA_024605115.1 Rastrelliger brachysoma | reverse complement strand
CAAAAACCAACTTGTATTGATCTGATTGAATTCTAAACTAAAATGAATAATCAGTTATAATAGAAAGGGTTAAAGATCAGTTAGGTCATGTAATTTTCTCAGCACTATATGATAGAGATTTGTATTTAGTTGATGTTTATGCAACAGCAAACTTATGAGTAAAGTGAAATGAAAGTATTAGATAAAGAATAGATAGATAGATAGATAGAATAGATGATTACAGCAGCTACAGCCATACATAAAAACATAGAAACATATTTTCAACTTATTACTAAAATCCTCCTAAAATTGCAGTAATAAAACAAATATATGCACATAAATAACAATAAAACCCTCCAGTATCTAATGAATGCTGTTTTTTTAGTGTGTGTGTGTTGTAGTGTGCTTTTATTGTTTTTAGTAGTGTATGTATTGTCCATATTGTTTTATTGTTTGTTTGTTTGTTTTTCAGCCTCATCCCACAGATGTAAATTAACTGTATAGCTAATTAACTCTGGTATAGGATTTTTTTTTTCTATACGTGGCCCCTCTTATTTCAACTAATAAACTAAACTATAAAATATCTTAAAAGTTATAACACCTAAAAAACTTGTGTACATGGCACACTGTAGATTTTTTGAGAACTTTCTACAGTATTTCATAGTTTTCATCAGTGTATTGATTTAGCACTATTGAGGGCCGAGAGGTATGGTTAAAAAAAAAGATCATTAAAACCATTTGAGTGAAACTGGTTGAAGTCCCGTCACCTGTTCAACGAGCCGCTCGACTGCTTCAGACATTTATAAAAATGAAGTGTCATTTCCTTTCTACCAGGAGATCAATCTTCCTTTTCCTGCCATCTTTCTTTGATTCTGTGCGAATTCTCGTATATTAAGAACTTTCCTGTAACGTGTCAACATTCCCACTCAATTCACAGAAATAACTTTTTTTTTTTACTTTTTTTTTTTTCATTCATCAACCTACTAACTCATTTGAAAAGGTCAAAATTTCTCTGCTCATGGTAAAAATGAAACATTTTGGAATGTGTTTACTGTAAATGATGTATGACTCGGCTGTGGTGTATGTGTGTATATAAATATATACTGTATCTGTGAATCTTTCCTGTCAGAATGGATGAGTAACTGTGGATGATAGGAGGGTCTGTGTTCATGTTGCAGGGACGCCCTCCCACCTCTCCCTCCCCCCCTCCCTCTGCTCTGCGCACCAGCGACCTGCCAATCATCTATCTGACCTCGCATCTTTCTGACTGATAGTGATGTAGTCAGTGTGACTGTATGCTGCTCGTGGATAAATGATCACTAATCACAATCAGAAGATGAAGCACAAGTCTGTAAGTAGCACCATTACTACTGTACTCTCTTACACCTTCCACTTTTTTTTTTCATATGGTAAAAACAGTATTTAATGTTGACAGGAAGACTGTTTTTTATTTTTTCCTGTTGTGGTTACCCTGCGTGAAGCCGAGGCAAACAATTTGTCTTAGTCACAAACACAAACACGAATTTGGATGGTGCAAGTCGCCCGGTTCTTTCCACTTGTTGTGTGTATTTATTTCTAACGAATATGTGATTTATGGTCTCAGCTGCAGTTAGGTTTATTTACCTGTAAACATATTCATACTTTCTGTTTCAAATCTCAAAGCATGTTAGAGTCTAAAAGCCAAAAAAAAAAAAAAAATTGAAACATATGATTCGAAGGTTGTGGAAGATTGCTACTGTCACTTTGCGTCGTCTCAAACAATAGCATAAACCGCACTGAGCGAAACTAATAAATTCTTGACAAAGTGCCATTTATAAGTAACTGTTGCAAAGGAAATCAAGCTTCCTTCTCCGACTTCCTTTGCAGGTGCTAGAATAGCAGCTGTAGTAAACTTAATATCGAATGATATTTAATGCAGCAGTGACTTTCTGTCTTTCCCATGCTGTTGTTGCTCTTAAAATAAGCAGTTTACTCTCAAATGTAATAAGTTATATCTGCAACAATTTCTCTCTAAATATAGCTCAGAGGAAAAGAAAAGATCCCTCTGAACACGGCTTGTAAAAGTGGAAACCTGAACTCTTAAATTGACATATTGCTCATAAATCTCTTTATGGCAGCTATCACGTGTTTTGCATACATATAGAGTCAGGACCGTTTTCTTTTCTTAAGAGTCTACTGACAAAAACAAAGGCGTCCTTTGTCCTGGAGCCGTTAGTCTCATAGCCAGAGATTGGTGGCTTAGTGTAAGTAGTGGAGTTAACACGGCTGTAGTAAGGAGTAGAAGTTGTCAGAGTGCTTAGCCGAGGAGCCACGTGGAGAGCTGGCATCTGTGTGTGTCACACCCTGAGACCAGCTCAACGTGGATACTTTTAGTTTTGGCGGCAATATGCTTTACCCTGCCTCGTCTGAATCTCAGACTTCCCAATTATTTTTTTTTTTACTTTTTTTTTTTTTTTTTTGCTGAGAGATTAACACACTCCTTGTAGTGTATGTTTGAATTACTACAAAGAAGAAATGTAGTTTTCATGCCTTTTTCTGCAGTGACCCCACCTCCCATGCTAGTGTTCTGACTGTTGATGTCTTTTTGCTGTTACTGTAAATTACTTCAATGTCAACAGCTCATTTTGTACACACTATTGTATCAGTTTGAACCAGGTGCGTGTGTGTGGGGGCTGGGTACATTATCTATCAATGCTTTATTACGCCACAGGTTTGTGCGCTAACATGGTAACAGCACTATCTTTTGATGCTAATCCAAGCTAGCCTCTCTTGTTTCTATGATGATAGAAACACTGCATTCTGTTTACCTCAGAAATTGGAAGTCGTAGTTGCGAATGATATCACATCTTGAGTTGCTTCAGTCAGAAAAGTCAGAAAATCAGTTCTAGCCAGGTTAGCCACTGGTAACAATACCAGAGCTAACTTCCAGAATCAGTGCTAAAGTTAACAAGCTTATTTTGGTAGCTCCCACTTTTTGAGTAGAGTACAAACTTAACAGCAATGAGCCTTTCCAAATGTTGAATTTAGTAAATGAACATAGAGTATAAATTGCTAACAGTTGCTAACAACTACGAAGGCTGGTAACAAAGAAAGAACAGTTGTAGGATATCAGCATGTTAATGTATCCAAAACCTGTTTTACTGTACACTAGTGTGGATCCAGCGTAGTATCAGCATACGTCATTGGTCTAAGGATGACTGAAATAGTAGTCTACCTCAAATGTGTTTGCATGTTTACCTAGAAATTGTAATTTTAGTCTCAGCACACATTTCCTAGAGGGTTAAAATTAATGTCTCAAACAGATTTCTAAGGAAAGCCAAAATACTGAATGACTTCCTGCTTCCTGTCCCTGCCCAGATTAATAATGAATCTTGTATGGATATTCAAACAATGTCTGGCAAAAACAGGAGAACAGGGAGCCAAACTGTACTGAGAAATTATTAAATGAATTGTTGAATGAATATGCCAAAACAAAAAAAAAAAGAAAGTAAACGAGATACGAAGCTATTGTCCACACCGAGACAAGAAATGTGTAACAAAGGTAATAAATATCCAAAGAGTTTTCTTTTTCTGTAAACAGCATTCGTGGCTCATTTTCATTGTATTTGAAAATTCCCATCCTGTAATTGTGGGCGTTGGGCAATAGAAAAAAAGATTCTGTTGAGTTTTGTACTTAAAGGACTGGTGTGTAACATTTAGAGGTATTTAGTGGAACGGAACAAAAATGTAATGTAATATTTATAAGTATGTTTAAATGAGTGTTTAACAAGAATAGCTCTGTTTTTTATCTAAGAATGAGCTCTTTTTATATACTACATAGAGAATGGGTCTTCTTTTTTTGGATCCGCCATGTTGCACCACTACAGTAGCCCGGAATGGACAAACTAAGCATATATTCAAAAAAGGGAATTTGGTGTTTTTCACAAGTTTTGTGGTCACCATAGGGTCTCCTAAATGCTTTGAAGGGAAAGGGGTGTTCAGTTGCTTGTAATCTGCAACCTCACAGCTAGATGTCCCTAACTCATACATGCTGGTCCTTTAATAAATCTTTATTTAATAGAATCAGAAGATTTTCTAAGACTTTGTGAAGAACGTTATTCCTTAAGAAATCGAGAGATCTAACAAATCATTCTTTTAAAATGCTTCATATAAAGTTTTCAAAAAACAGGGTGGAGGTTTCTGGCAAAACTTCGTCTACTTTCAAGGTGCACGGAAACTAGTATAGGAGATGTTTATTGGCAGACCAATGCTGTGTTGCTGGAGCTTTGACTTTGTACAAGTTCATTAAGGAAATGCGACCTGTGGAAACATTCCATCACTCTTGTCATACTTGATGTTTTCTTCCATAAAATCAGGGCCTGTAAGGGCTCCGTGAACCCATCGCCTTCTAATCCAGACCCAGCTTGAGCAACGTGGTTTTTTTTTGTTTTTTTTTTACAAAGCACATCATTCACATATGGCCCATGTCTGTTTAAGCTGAAGTGCCGTCGCCTGTTGCCCGGGTTTGTGCGAGGCCTCTCTGAAGTATCTGCACTGGACTGTACGAGCCCGTCTACCCGTCTGCTTTCCCATGATGCACCTCACCATCTCAAGCCTTAGCGAAAGCAGTGAAAGAGGCTCATTGTTCCTGTCACTGTGAGGCATGTTGTATGCACTTATGACACAGAGTGGGAGAAATTATTCCCATTATACCTCTGGAATGTCTTTGAATCAATCAATTCTGTATGAATAAGTGCTGCTCTTTAGCAAGGCTTTGATTTACAAAGTCCCTCGCAAATATGCTTGTTTACATGTTTGAAAGGAAGGGAAACAAAGTATTGTACTGAAGGAAAAGTCATTTACAGAAAGGAGAAAGACAGATTTAGAGGTTTCAAATCAAAGCAACACCTTGTTTTATGTTAATTTCTTCTCTCATTCAAGGCATTTTTTTTAAGCCCGACACAGAGCAAAGACCACCTCCAGAGCCCGATTCAAATATCTGATCCGCTGAGTCGAGCGGTCTGTTAACACTTTGCAAGAAAACAAGTGGCTTTCAATACTTCTTTTTTCCCCCCTTAATTCCTTTCTTTTCTGGCCCGGCTCTGATTGATGTGCAGCAAACCACAGTTGGAAAAGCTTGCAGCTCCTCTCATGGATTTTTCCGGCATGACGTAATGTTTTGATGATCCTCGGTGTAGTAACGCCATGTGCAGTGACATCAAAACAAAAGAAATATCCTCTGCCAACCCCCTCCTAAAAAAAAAAAAAAGAAAAAGGTGGACGTCTCTTGTCTTCTCAGGCAGATCATTTATGCTCCACATACCATGAGACCCTTTGAGTCCCAAAACAGGACGTTGCTATGCTTCTGACACGCGTGAGAAGGTTTGATTCTCTCCGTTCTCAAGTTCCAGGCCACATAAAATCCTAATAGAAATGAAGCTTCCTGATCCAATTTCTGCATCTACCAGTCCTGCTGCTTTAAAAAAAAAAAAAAAAAAAAAGCCCTATCCTTTTCTGTTTTCAGCCCTTAGCCTGAGTCGTAGGAGTCTGAGCTGCGCAGATACTCAAGGTGTAATCCAAGAGCGCTATGCAGGGGTCATGAAACACTGCCCTATCCGTCATTGCATGGGCTATTTTTAACCCTGCTGTATCACGTATCACCTCTTGCCATTTTGCTCTTTTGTTCGGCGAGGAGGGATATTTCGGGACACTCTCGGGTAGCCCGGGAGGTGAGGTGAGGCGGAACTTCTCGCCCAACAATTTGATCTTCCCTTCTCCTTCATGTGTGTGTGTATGTGTGTGAGGTGAGGCGAGGCCCACGCCTGCCTATGACCTGTTGCTGGGGGGTTCAAAAACGTGCTCTTCCTATTCATTAGACTGGGCGTCCCACGCTGCTACCACTGCCGAGCGCTTTCACTACATGTGTGTTTGCGGTCCCTGATAGGATCCAGATGCAGTCTGGATCGCCTGTGCAGACCCTGTATGAGCTTCGCATATGGCCCTCAGTAAAGGAACATTTAAAGGAGCCTCGCACTGCAAACAACGGATAGTCTGTGCATTCGTTGAATTATCAGTTCATATGAGATCAACAGTGTCATGTGAAGGAGGAGGAGGAGGGAGGGGGGTAGATACTGGGTGGGCTTTTAAAGGCTGGAGTATACTTGAAACTAACTCATAGATTCAAGTATCTATAGTCATAGAAATGATTTAAGTAGTTGTGTGAGGAAAGAAAAAGAAGAAAGCTCGAGAGATTTTTAAATCCTGCTTTATTTGTAACTTCAATCATTTGACTAAAGCTGGCAGTGGGCTTCACAAAGCCTTCCCTAACTATGATGTCCAAAAACTGATCCATACACTCTTTGAAGCATGCTGACATCTTAACCACTGTAGACATCATCCATCACACATACTGCCCAAATCAGTGACATAATATAAAAATAAGCAAATATAGGGTAAAAGCACCTAGTTCCATTTCATTTCAACATTTTTCTTTTTTTTATTAAGCACTTGTCAGAAGATCTATAGCATGCCCATTTACTCTGCACATCTAGCTTAGTCATGTACTGCAGGTCTGCAAATGAAGAGGATAAAAAACCAAGCCGAGACATTCAAAAGGTTCAAAGACTTATAGGAGAAGGACATATAAAAAACGGCCAAATGATTCACTGTTCAAACTGTCTGAAAGTTGAAATTAGTGGAGTTATTGAGGTTTTTAGTGAGTGACTCTCAGTAAGGGGAAAAGCCCACAGGCTGCTGTATTTGTTTGACTTGGGTTATGATCCCTTCTATCCAGTCTGCCGCTTTGTTTTGCTCCCCACGTTTTTTTTGCTATGAATGTGGCTGGGGAATGTGCGTGGGGAAGGGGTGAGAGAGAGAGCGAGAGAGAAAAAGAGAGGGGGGGGGGAGTGCAGGAATTCCCACTCACTTGGCCCATCTTGCATTTGCTATACTCCTTCACAGAGCCCCCTGCCACCACCACCACTGCCGCCACCACCACACATGGAAAAGGGGATGTTTTGTTTGTGGAACATGGCGCTCTCGGGCGCCGCCGTTTGTTTTCCGAAGCATCCCGGCGGAGATGCTGCACGATGCCGCAACGGCAGCAGCTTAGTTTTGTTTTTGTTTTTTTTTTTTTTTTGAGCGGGTTGGACCCGGGGTTCATTTATCCGCCTGTCATGGGCCCCCTATGCCCCCCCCCATGCCCCCCCTTTTTTTTCTTTCTTTTTTTTTTTTGCTTTTATTTTTAGCCAAAATCCATCAGGCCTGACAAGCAGAGGCAATTTGAGCCAGTCGAGGGCAGCGCTCCAAGCCCCCTCCTCACCCTCAACCCGCCCCTTTCCACAAAGTCAATCTTCTCCCCTTCTCCCCTCTCCTCTCTTGGGAAAAAAAACTCCGGACAAGCCCTGGCTCTGGAGCCCAGGGTTTTGTTGAGTCATGTGAGATCATGTACACAGAAATACAGGAGAGGTGGGGGCTGAGGATGGAGAAGTGGGAGTGGGAGTGTGGGGAGGGAGAGTACTGCTGCAATGGGGTAAACGAGGCGGGTGGGGTTGAGGCCAGGGGCAGCAGGGGAGCTAAAATCTGCTCACAGGCCAGCGGACAGCAGAACGAGCTGGTGCTAGCCTTGTATAAGGTAATGTCTAGCAAGCATGTTGGGGTGGGACATGTGCACAGATTTATTTTAATACACTGGTGGTCTTGCCAGTGGAGAGGGGGTGGTGGTGGAGGGATGTGGAGCATGCTAACTCATCCCACGACCACTGTCACACAGGACGGGACTTTTTAGTTGACAAAAACATTGAAAAGAGGTAAGTTTAAATCTGAGTTTGACCCTTTTTTTTTTTTCTTTTTTTTTAAATCTCTTGTTGACATCCACTGAGTGATGTTTTGCACTCGCTGTCTTCATACAGTGAGAGCAGCTCTTCTGACAGATATATGCTTGGAGTGCTTTGCCCTGTAGGGGAGGTCTGGATTTGGCATGTCAGACTGGTATTTAGCAAGTCAGTGATAGAGTATGAGTAGTCGCCTTAAGGTAGATGTGCTGCACAAGGAGGCAATGAGTGCGCCGGAGCTTCATACCTGAGCTGATACGTGAAGTCATGATTAAGCCGTCAGTTTGCTCATGTCAGCAGGTGTTAGATGTTTGAATAGAATACATTAGAAGATAAAAGATTTCAATCTCCCAGTGAGTTATATATACGCTGTCATGGGCTGCAGCTAATGATTCATTTCAGAACAGAGGAGTCTTTTCATAAGTAGGGCTGTTATAAGAAGCTGGAACATGCATTTTTGTTTGATACCTAACTTCTTAATCGATTGCAATTGAAAGTGAAAACAGAAGCTTGATAAAATAATCTTGACCAAAAGTCCAAGTTTTCTACTGCATCACACAGGCTGCCATCAGTAAATGTCATTTACTCAGAAGGTGAAAGCTTTGAGGTTTTTTTTTTTTTGGTTTTTTTTAAAAAGAACTAAAACTAGCTTTTTCTAGACCAACTGCTCAGTGATACACGTGTTGTTTTCCTGTTGACTGTGCAACTTTTGTCCTCTTCGGTTAAAACTGACCTGGTTTGGTTACACTCTTTTATAAAGTGTAAGTTATAAACTACCACCCAATTCTGTATTAGACCTTTTTAGCCAACTTTATTCCAACAGGTAGTACACACTTTTTTTTTCTGAAAATGATGGTTAATAGGCCTCATTTAAATTAAACTAACACCTTTTGTCCCTTTGGGTCAAAACTGACCTGAAAACAACAAGATGATTAAACATTTCAGATACTTACAGTATTTCACATCTGCATTACTAATAGTAAAATATCCATATTAAAGATGTAGTGGAATATGCCTGATGACAGTGTGAGTTAAAGAAGAGTCCCAGCTGAGCTTTCCTTTAAAGCATTTGTGTAGTGTTCTCATAGTTTCAGCAGTTGTTATGAGGCATGGTTTTGTAGCACCAGTGACTTTTATTTTCTTCATTTTACCAACATAACCAGTGCAGATCTATAGCAGTGTTGGTCACCGAACAAAGAAATATATTTTGGATAGATTACCATCAAACTTTGGTTCCAACAGGATCAAAGACATTTGGTTATCGACCCGTTTTTCATCATCATGTCAGAACCTTTCATTTGTCTAATACTTTGCTTTATGACTTCACTGTTTTCAGTTACTGTTGTGATGTTACAATCCCCGAGATGATACTAGTATCAAATGAATCTCTACTGTACACGCTTTTCATCCTTCAAAAAAAAAAACAGCACAAGCTTTACAGGACGGAGAACCAGGCCAGATATTTTTCCGTGGTGGAATTAAACTGTTTAGAGGACATTCAGCGGGTTAATAATTTTTATAGCCCATAAAAAGCGGCAACACTCTCACAGGACATAAATCAGCACAGTCTGCCCGTTTCTTTCTGGGCCTGTCGGAAACAAGGCCGAACGCAGCAGCGGCCGACCCTCCTCACCCCACCTTGAGCGATGAAGGTCACACAAGAGGAGAGTTAATGACCAAGCACACAGGGCAACTTTAATGAGCCCTGCACAAGTGTTGTTTAGATTCCATTATAGGCTGTCTTCCCACTCCTGTTAGAGCTGTCAAGAGGCTGTATATCATCCGTCTGTGCAAGTGTGACTTTTGTCTCTGAGAGCTATGTGCTTCTACACTGCTATATATATATATATATAGATAGATATATGTTAATGAGGGGGATGGTAGGAGATGCTCCATATGAGGATTTATTTAAAAAAAACACAATGTTTGCTATGTTGTGTCAGTTAAAGTTGAGTTATTGTGTTTGGCTCCATTTAGCAGTCAATGGTAACTGTTTGACAGCACGTTCTTGTTTACCAGCCGCTCTCCGATGCCAAAGCAAACTAGGATGGAAAATAGGCGAAAGATCAAATGTAGGTGAGTCCAGCTTTCTTAGATAGACTCTCTCAAATAATCACTTACTGAATTCATTGTCATCTCAGTCTGAACAAACACACGCACATCTGTAATGCTGTTAAATCAGCGTAGTGAGTCAGAAAAGGGCAGAGGCAAGCGAGTCGTCATTAAACCCGGAACAATAAAAAGACACTGCACCGATTACTTTCATCAGAGTTTTAATATGTCAGTTTCTCTTTTCATTGAAAGCAGCAAATCCTCATTAGAAATCCTTGGGTAACGTTCAAAGGGTCTAACAATGACTCACTGAATTGTTCCAGCACTGAGTCTTAGCTCTTAAAAAAAAAAAAGAAAAGCTGGATGCTCCACTCTACAATACAACTACAACAAAAACATCTTTCATTTCAACCCTTTCATTCCAAATTTAAAAACCGCAACTTTTCATGAACTTTCACATGGAAATTTTAGGCTGCTGACCAATAGATGTCTAGACAGTGCTGACCTTTGAGGGAACGGAGAGCCAGAATCTAAAAACAAAGGAAGCTATCATAGCCTATTAGCTGCGCTACACTAACCACTTTAATATAACTCTATCTCAGTTCTATCAGAACATTAACTGCTCTGTAAAAGACAGTTTTGTGTCTGAAACAGATGGTGCAAATGCTTCTCTGAATGAACCCTGCCAATTAGCCACCAGGGGCTAATATGACTGACTTGTTCTGGCATCTTCATGTGACTGACTTGTATTAGGATCTTCCCGGCTAGCTATGTTAGTGATTATAGTGCGTTCAAGTTGTACTGAGAAGGGAGAATTAATCTGAATCCCCAGTAAGAAATTTCAACCGGAATGCCCCTTGACGTAGGATTTCAAACTTGGAGAGTTTGAACAAACATCACCAACCCCCTGACCTTAAAATCCAATATGTTCCGCCCTGTGCATCAACAATGTGAAAGTTATGGTAATATCCTGTTTATTAACACTGTCCAACTTCTCTCTGTGGACATGTTGCTATGATATTTGTATGAGTGAAATACAGTGAAATGTGTTTTTGCTATCAGTGGCTAACTTGGCTAGAACTGGTGTTCTGACTTCTTAATTCTTAATACAAAGTCAGGTGCGTCATCATTCCCGCCTCCAACTTCCAACTTCTGAGGCAAATAGAACGTAGCATTAGCAATCTAGCTACTATGGTCTGTATGTCACCTCTTTTTTTTTTTTTTTGCGAGAATGGGTTGATAAATTTTAGTTGAAGATGTTAAAAATGAACTTATTCTACACTTGTCTTGCAGTAGATGTGACTTTGTTCCACTGATTGATGTCAAACTCTTGTCCAAGTCATGATTGTTATTGATTGTGATATTGTAGCATGCTTTTGTTGCGTGGAACTGGGAGCTCATAATGAAACCCCTAGTAGTCATCCGTGTTGGGGGTGAGCCTTCAATCAAGAACGGGTTGACGTGGGCGCCATTGCTATGCCTGTTGGTCTCCAACATCACACACTTGAGAGGCAGCTATCAGACTGTGGCTTCCCTCAAAATAATGGAATTCTTTCCTCCTCTTTGTTATTCCACTGGGTTGTAGATTGTTGGGTTTAACATCAATTGACTGTGAAAAATTCAATATTGCTCCAAGGATTATTGATATAAAAGCTTAGTAAACAGAGTCAGGAGTGCACTGCTTTGAATCAATAATGTAAAATTCCAAATCTTACTATAGTCTAGACAACCCTTCCAAAAAAGGGGGTTTCAAGACTTGTGGATTCTATTTAGGATGTGCTTTTTTTTTCTTCTAAACTATTGATGCATGCAAATTCCTACTGTGTTGTCAAGACTATAGGCTGAAAGGATGCCTCTTGGAAAAAAAAAAAAAAGCTTTAGGAAGTTTGGGGCTGGAGCCATGAGCCATGGGAACAGCAGAGATGGAAACGGAACAGGGACAAAAGCAGATTTTCTCGTGTGTAAATCGGAGTTTACTTACCTTCTGACACAGAACGGAAAAAGGATCCCGCTGAAAAATGTTCCGTAACGCGGTGGAAGTCGGGGTCATTGTTCTGCCGGTTTCATTTCTGTACGGGCGGCTCTGGATCCGAGGGCCTGTCGCCATGGAAACCATTATGTGGGGCAATTGGCGGCGGAGCACTTTAGAAATCTCCTCGGAATATATTAGTAGCTGCAAAGGCCCCACTCTCCTCACCTTCAACCTCTCGCCATTGTCTCCCAGCTAGTTTACTTCAGGCACTGTTCTCAGGATTTCAGGGCCTCGGGCTTAGGAATGTTCGACCTATAGCCCATCTCCATGAAGGGGATGTTAAAAACAACCCAGGCTGCAACCTCGGAAGAAGAAAAAAGAAAAAGAAACAGGCAAGAAATCCACAAACCCTGCCAACTGGTGAAGCTCCGCTGCTTCTCAACTCTACCCCATCTCATTTCCACGCGGAAGAAATCTAATTAAAAAGATTCATTCCGTCGACTCATAAAAAAGACCCGTGGTGGCGTGGGACTTCAATTTTTTTTTTTTCGCTGGAGAAATGAGATGATGTGCCGCTCCTGAGCTAAATAACCACACGCTGTTTCGTGTTTTTTTTTCCCCGTTTTTTTTTTTTTTTCCTGATGTGGCAAAAACCCCAAATAAGATGAAGACTTCATTCGCAGCAGATGTGCTGAGACTCAAATTTCAGTGAGAACGAGAGGCGCTGATTCAGAATGCCACACTGAACTGTCAAGCTGTGTGTGGTCATCAATTGAGGCTTACCTTCTGAACAGAATGTGGAACTTTCTTAATATAAAGTCTATTCTTTCCTTCTTTTTCTCCCTTTGTCAACATGAGCAATATTACCTTTTTTTGGGCTTTTTGCCTTTATTTTGATAGTAGGTGAGAAAGAGGCCAAGAGGAAACAGAGAAAGAGAGAGAGGGAGATGACCTGCAGCAAAGGTCTCTTGCTGGAATCGAACCAGGGAGGCAGCCTTTATGTGGCGTGCACGCTAACCAAGGTGTTCCAATATTACCTTTTTTTTTTTTTGCCCTTCACATACATTTCCCTGCGGTATTCAGTCCGTTCCCAGACCTGAATCGCTCAGCAATCTTGCAGCCTATCACCTGGGATCGCTCAAAGGCAAAAAGGCATCGCTCACTACCACTTTTCCTTTTTAGATTATGAAAAAAAAAGCGGTGCCGGGTTTGCTGTGTGTGCGTTCCAGCCCGATACAGCACATTATTGTAGAGGAAAACAAGCTTCCTAAAGATCTGCTAACCCATCTGGCTGAGGTGATTAGCAAAAGCCGAGGCAGATGGTGCCACGGCCAGATTCTGCATAGCTTCAGGGGCGTATTATTAATCTGCATATACTGACTGACAGCCATGTTTGGCTGCGAAAAAAATATTTTTGTGTGCGTGCACAGTTACGTCGTTACATGACTGAGTGTAAAAGTCAGTCTTTTCCAGCCCCCTCTGTCTGTGTGTGTTTTTAAAATGTGTGTGTGTGTGTGTGTCTGTGTGTGTGTGAGGTTTGTGCTAGAACTGGCTCATTTACCGCGGTGAGCCCGTTTGACTGGGACCCTCAGGATGTTTTTGTTAGGGGGGGTGTGTGAGGGTGCTTGTGGGAGAAGGGGGTGGGGGTGGTATGAGATGAGGACCTTCTACTTTTCATCTCCAGCACAACATGCTAAAGAGTGAATGAGCCACGCAGCAGCCAACCCCCCTCCCCTTTCCTCCTCCTCTTCTTCCTCCTCCTCCTCCTCCTTCTCCTTCTCCTCCTTCTCCTTCACTGCTTGGCAGCCGGGTCTGGAAATGTTGACACACGAAGAAGCAGAGCAGCCCCAGAAACCCCAGGAATCCCCCCGAGAAGACGCTTGGGCGGGAGGGGTGAGGTGGAGCCTTGGAATGCACTCGGAGGAGTCAGTCACTTATTTACTAGCTGAACTCAGTGAACCCTGCCTGAGTCAGCCACTTCCACCGCGGCCAGTCTGTCCCACCTTCCTCCCTCCCTCCCTCCCTCC
>JANJYP010013774.1:0-14699 GCA_024605115.1 Rastrelliger brachysoma | reverse complement strand
GACTCCCCGCGGGCCTTAAATGGCCCCGGGGCCGCTATTTGAGTATGGGGGTACTACACAGTCAGGGAACTCTCAATAGACTTTGGTTTTCTCTGCCCCAAAATCATGCGGGCCAATCAGTGAACAGAGGGAGCAGCACTCATGAAGCTGATGAGATGATTTAAGAGAAGCTATACGTTTTGCGTTGTTAACAATTCCTGAAATTGAAGAGTTAAAGCCAGAAGAAATTGTTTTGAGGGGAAAGATGTTATTGGCCTACTTCATACGCAGCAGTTTGATTGGTCGAAACTGAAAATATCCCGCCCACTACGATGCAAACATTTCCCGATGGAGAAAGGCCAGATGCTGCCCACAAAGTGAAACAATGTGGAAGTGGATAGTTAACCAGGTTAGTTGAAAATGTTTTGTCAACAGTTTTATAGACAAGTAGTCTATGGGGAAAATGCTTTTTTGGCTACTGGGTGATTTTTAGCTGCAATACTGGGAAAAATCAGCTGACAAGCTGAGCACTGACACTATCCAGTTCATAAAATACATTATAACATTTTGCCATCTGCAGCACTACATTCACTGGCCTTTAGGGGGTGCTACAGTGTCCTGACATGAATCATGCTGTATCTCAGAGACCAATCACTGGATTTCAACCAAAGCCGATAAATGACATCTGATTTTGTCCTGACGCTTCGCTCATTGCACTGACTCAGACAGATGCTGCAGTTAGACTCTGAAAAGAGGAAGCACATTTTATTATATTCGGTCAGGGGTGGAGGTGGGGGTGTGTCGTTCACAGAGACGGACGTGTTTGCAGTTGTTTCGCCATCTCTACAATGATTATAGTGGGGAAAAAAACCACAGTTGTTTTTTTTTTTTACCACCCGGACTCGCTCCCCTCTCCTCATTTATCTCGCCTTTTGCGTCTTTGGGAACACACACGTCAGATCTCACAGCCCCCAAAGCCTTATAGGAGAGAAAGTGTCCAGCATTTGGCTAATGGCTCCACAGTTCCCACACTGATTAAGAACAGTCCAGAAACTGCAGCATGAAGTCTTTGATGAAGTTATTATAAAGCCCCCCCCACACACACACACACTCGCCTATACCCCCCACCTTAGAAACAACAGCCATTTTGATATTGTTTGTCTCTTTAAGAGAGTTTCACAGAAGACATTCAAACAGTTTTGTTGAACAGTGCATTCACTTACCGCTACAGTGCTTTTAATACAGTTAGTCGTTGTTTGCATAGCTTCATTTAACCACAAAGCCTAAGTAGCTATTTAATAATTCAGTAAGACCCTGCATAGGAGAAAAGACCGGAGGACGACACACACACACACACACACACACACACTTTTCACATTGATGCTGTTACTTAAAAAAAGAAAAAAAAACTCCACTTCTGAGGTTCTTTCATTTTATTCGAATGAAATATTTACATGCTCGCATTTCAGTGAACTGCACACTACGAATGTCATTGCAAAAAAAAAAAAAATTTCAACAATAACATGTTGGTCAGCAGGGAAAAACTAGCCAGCGTTGTCCTCGATTCCTGAATAGTTGGGAGATATTTTCATCTGACAACAGAGATGTTCCCCAGTAGCTTGATGAGAGGAGATACAGCAGTGTGTGTGTGTGTGAGGTGGACGTACGCTTTTCCTGAGAAACGCTGTACTTGGTGCTGCTCTGGTCTTGTGTGGTAATTCAATAGACTGGCTACAGAGGCTGTTAACATGAGCCACAAAGATTTAACACACACATACACACACACTCTTGATTGTGTGTACTTGTGTGCGTGTGTACATACTGTACACTTAACCATTCATCTGTAAGAGACTCTGCTTATCTGAGTGTGTGTGTACAACTGGGAATCATACAGCTGTAGACTGTATGTGTGTGTATGTCCATGCCTTCTTCTGTATTTCCTCCTGTGTCAGTATTGTGTTTAGATGTGTGTGTGTGTGTGTGTGTACTTAAAATAGCCTGGGTGTTAGTGCTCTTGTTCTCATGGTGCTAGTCTGAGACGTCCTCAGCCCGCCCTTTGTTTAAGCAGTGTGTCGAGCAGACCTCTTGCTAAAGGCAGAGATGTTAGCTGGCTGTGGTCTCTGCATTATTGATGCAGACTGTGACTGGGCTGTGCAGGCCATAGCCTACAACTTCAAAAAAAAAAAAAAAAAGAAATCAGAAGGTGTAGTGAACTCCGGCTGAACTCTCAGGGAATTTAGAAGGAGACAGCAGAGACAGGGGGGCCTGTCCGGGCTCCGGGCTTACACGGCGGTCTCACCAACCTGGAGCTGAGAGACGACCTGATTCTGGTGACATGACAAGTTTACCAGTGCATTTTAATGAGCCTGGGTCCCAGGGCGAGACTTAGATGATTCAATTTGGCTCATGAGCCGGAAAAGTTTAAGACAGTCTGCCTCAGATAGGCGCTGAGCGGCACTTGGGTTTTTCAGTGGATACAAGGACTGTATTAAAAGATTTATCACTAATGAATGCTGGAAAGGGAAATGAGTCACACATGAAATGAGTTAACTTAGACCTGCGGGAACAGTTTTTCTCAATGAAAGTGACACACCAGAACGGTAATGAATGCAAATCAATCATGTTATCTGTACGCCGGTGTCACGCAGTCATTGTTTTTTGAGGGGGCCACGATTTCACAACGCCAAGAAAATGTGAATATTCTGACAAGTTTTCACCACTACTCGTTTGCTTTGGCTGCTACGTTTTTATAGCTGTCACTTTTTTTTATGCCAAAACTCAGCATAACTTGACACGGTGTATTAACTTATCTGTAAACCAAGCTACATTATGACGTTTGACACGGAAAGGCAAAAGTGGAGGACGGTAGCCATGCCGATCAGATATGACACCGACACATCTGAGAATGAGCGTATGAAAGTGTTTCAGCTTCTATACTGTAGATGTCAAAATTCAAACATCAATACTGGTAAAGAAAATTGCTGACTTTACAAGAAGTGGCTGCATCAAACAAGTAGTTTTCATCAACCTCAGGACCTTCTTGAGGGCTGCAAACATTTTATCTCCACTACTAAAGGGGCTACATTGTGACTGTGCACTACCACCAGTAGGATATTGTAACCCTGCCACTCAATTCACCAATGATAGCTACTAATTTAGTGAAAAGAGTCAAATATATATACCAGTAATTAAGCTTATTTTACCAACATCTCTACAGTATTTTACAGTAGACTTAATGTTAGTGTCCATCCACTCTTGCCTGAGCTTGAACACAGTTTATAACCCCCAGCCCCTTTCCTCTCTTTTTGACTTTACGCACTTCATCGTCGAGAAGCTTCTCTCACGCATGGAAGTGCTTCCAAAATGTGCCGGTCCCAAATCTCCAAGGAGCAGGACTCGAGTCGCTATCTCCAAAATGAAATCCTCCTCTCGTTGCACTTTACTTCAGAGAAGGAGTGTGACTGTATAGTTTGTACAGTTCAAGCCGTGACTCCTGGGGGTTGCTCGCTGACAGCAACAGAGACTTGTTTAGTGAATTACGCAATTGGTGGCTGCACGACATAAAAAAAAAACCCTTAAAAGCTTGTCCTTTAACTACTGCTTCAGTGTTTCTATGTCAAATATTTTCGAGTGTTCAGCAGACATATTTTTTGCATCTCTTCACATGAGGTTAAGTGTGCCAAATGCCAGTTTTTGGCATATTCAGGTGTTTCGGAGGCAAGGTAATATCCACAAGCAAGGTCTTATCGCAAAAAAAAAGAAGTGTATCCAAGAGTGTACTGCAGTAAGCACTCGTATCACAATGAATGCTGTCCTCATAGAACACTGGGATTTCAGTGCATAGCGCCAAAAAACCTCAGCGAGCACCTCCCGCAGTTCATCCATCTGATCTCTGTGCATCTACCAATCCCCATAAGCGGCGCTCACCTCATCCAAAAAGCCGACTAACTTCCTGTGATTGAAAGACCTGTTCACCCCTGTCGAATGAGATCAGTAACCTTGGTAACCAAATCCGTGATATGGCTGAAGTTCATTATCTCGGCACAACAAAGGAGCACCCCGTAAGATCAGAATAAAATAGGATTTAGCCTATGATATAAAAACATTCTCGCAAAGAAAACCCACATTCATAACCATCATTTTCATTTTTTTTTTACTATTCACTGCTACTTCTGCACACTCACATTTCAAGTACTCTACATCACTTAGGACTCTGCTGTCAACTGTTCTTTTACTGTTGACCCACAATTTTACCTTTTGCATATTACTGCTAATTTACTTTCCAACTGTAACAAAGCTATTTCCCTGCAGGGATAAATAATGTCTTTGTGATTCTGATATATTCGTTTACTTGCAATAACATTACTCAGCTGAGTAATAACTAATGGCGCTTTTCCACTACACAGCATTAGCACTACGAGGCTCGACTTTTGGTTTGGGTTTTCCGCTATTTCATAGTACGTACCTCTTCAATGTGGGTGTGGTCATCATAGCACAGCTGTGGCACGAAACTGCCGTCACATTGTTTTGTATTGTTTCACAAACACAAACACCGAGGCAGGAGCAAGAGAAGACTGTTTTTTTGTTATTTAAAAATGTTGGCTTTGAAACAGTGATGTAATAATGCGCTGCAGAGAAATAAAAAGGAAAATAAATAAGGATAAATTGTCTCTAGCTCATTTTGATAAAAAAAACTGTGATCAAATCGTATCGTGAACCAAAAAAATTGTGAATTTTATTGAATCGTGAGTTGAGTGTATCGTTACATCCCTCCTCTTCAGTGGTGAAACTCAGTGGCTGGCAGTTGGTTGACGTCACATTTAGTATCGACTCAGCTCGCTTGGAACCAGAGCAGAGCAGGTACTAAAAAAAGTAGAGTACATTCAAGTCAAGTAGTGCTAGTGGAAAAGCACCATAAGCTTAGCAGCCATTTTTCCTAGTGGTCACTTGAGCTCACTCACTTGCCTCATCTCAAAAAGTCTTTTCCCCATAAATCACTATTGTAAAAAAGATGTCTAAGTTTCATTATGACTAGGTCAATTATGACTTTTACTGTTATGAATTTTTGAGGAATGGAGGGTTTGTATTTGTAAAATTGTCCTAAGGCTGAAGTGATTCAATGACATAATCACAATATAAAGTCTTTGGGCTGAGCAACAGCGAGTGGATCCAGCAGGGGGAACATTACTAAACATATTCACTGGGTTGTGTTGTATGGAAGGAAACTAAAAAGCTGCAAACTTTTTTTGGCATATGCACCAACTATGTAATTCTGAAAGGACTGAACGATCACCATTTTTAGTCTGGTATCCAACTCTAAAAATACATCCATGCATTTGACAGTCAGTGCCTAGCAAATCCAGTGTGGCTTCTTTGCATTGATGGTCACCATCGGTAACAACAGCTGAAAGCTTGTGTTCACTACACTTTTAACAGCACTGATACCATCTTTACCCTTTATAGAGTCCTGCAAAGACACCAGTTTAAATGACTTTTCTTGCACTTCAAATGAACTGTCATTGCTCTTGTGAAAACGAAGCTGGCCTACATCCATCACATCTGGACTCTCATCAGTAGAAGTACTCGCAGTGATGCATGACTTGTTTTAACTTTCCCTTGACATGATTCTGAATGTCAAAAGTTCTTGGCGCCACTGTGGTATGGGACAGAGAGACTGTTTCAAAGTTTTTAACCATGTTATCATTTCTAAAAGCTTTAACCATCTGTACTGCACATTGCTTCAGTGTTTCACCATCTCACAAGGGCCTCTTTGCTCTAACAAGCTCAAGGGAGAGGACGCCTTGAGAGAGGACTCCTGTGTAGTTGTTGCTTTGGTGAAAAGGCTCTACTGTCGGTGTATTTTTTTTTCGAGGTCAGCTATGTTAGTATCTGTGGCTGCTGCGGTGTGCATGTCGTATATATCTTTGTGCATTCTGCCTTGGTGGTGACTCAAGTTGAAATCCTTCATGGTTGATTTTTTTTTGTTTCCAGCACATAGGTTTGCCTTTTGAATTCTGAAAATCTGTTTCCCATCTTTCCCGGACGACACAATTCTCTTGGTGTAGTTTTCTTTTTCGGCCACTAATGTTTCTCTTTGTCACTTGAGGGAGCGCCCTCTGTCACTTGACAGTATAATTACAACTGGGATCCAGTATAAATGTGGTCAAATGGCCTATTTGCTTCCAAAGCCTGTGAAACCAATTTTACCGTGATTTGTTATTCATACCCTCATATATCTGTAGCCCTCCAATGTATCTTTATATGACACAATGATACCAAACAAGTCAATATAAAATTCCATTACACCACTGTTACCTTTGCACCTGTCTCCAAAAATTTCAATTTGCTGTTGTAGGAGACTAAAGAAACCAAAAATCTGTCAAATTGTGGCATTTTACTCCATACATTACTTGACCATCAAAATTGTTGCAGATTAATTTTCATTTTCTTTTTTTTCTCATATAAAAGAAATAAAAATATCTGCAGAATAATTCATTCTCAAAATATGTCATTAGTTTCAGCACTAGAACCATCCTTATTGGTCCAGAACTTCCCTGATGAAATCATTAGAGAACTCGCTGCTTTTAAGGGGGAAGTAAAAGAGGTGATTTGGTTACCAGCCATTACCATACCTATTATAATGTGTTCCTCCTAATCCCACCCTGTTTCATACTGCGCAGCAGGTTCACTGCACAACTCTGACTACAAAATAACCCAAAACCAGTCGGCATGCTTTGTGTATTCTCTGTGTGCCTCTGACTGTGCTTTATACAAGCCTTCGGATCATTTATGTATTCATTCATTTATTATTCATATGCAAGTTCTTGAATAGTGATTAACGCAGGCCTCGCCTTAAACTTTGTCTTTTAAAAAATGTTCTTTCTTGGTACGCTATTTTTTTGGTCAGAATTCAGCCATTAAACAAATCTCAGCTCTGAGAAGATGTGTTTTTCTAATTTGATTTGAGTTTTTATATTTATTTAATTCTGGCTGGCATTAAGAAGTTCTTTGACTTCTAGAAAACTTGCAGACAATCTCAAAGTGCTACTGCTGATTCCTCATAAATGCAAATCGGCAGTTGACGTCACCTTGCCCTCAGGACAAGAGCAACATTTTTAAATCAGGAGAGAGAGAAAAAAGTGTTAGTTGGTGTGCAGTAATGATGAACCCCACACTCCTGTTTTAATATTGGATATAATATTAGGGAAAAAAAAGCCCTAAAGTTACCAAAGAGAATTAGATATTATTTAGCGTTATTTGTAGCAATACGGAATAGGTGAGCATGATGTTAATGCTGTCTTGCTCATCCCAACCACTGCGTTAACTTTTCATAAGAAGCCAATTGGTTGGATCTGTCCTTGCGTCTGGTACCTTTTTCACAGAAATCGTCAGGGTGATGGCTGGCTAGGCTGTCGTCTTGTTTTGTGCATTTGTGTCTTACTTGAAAAGCAGGAAAATAACACCTGGTAGATTTTGGCTGTTATCTCCTATGAGCCACTTTGGTAGATAATTATCCATCTTCCTCAAGATAATTTCTGTTTAAAAAAAAAAAATCATATTTCTTTTGTACAATTTTAGATGTGCCTGTAAATTTCTGCCACAGAAATGTATGCTTCTGTACTTTTTGTGCCACTTTTTGTGCCACCATTGTTGCATTATTTAAATCACCATTACTGTACGTTACAGAAACCCTCGATAACCAGGGCCGCTTCTTACACACTGACCTTCTTCGCTAACAACACAGCGTCCTTTAACCTCCATACACCATATCAGCACCATTTTTCCTACTTATGTATCTAGCTTGTCCAAGTGTCCAAGAGGTTTCTATAAATAAAAAGTATTATGTAGAACTGCAAAAAATAACCTTTTTGTAATTGCAAGTCCCACATATTCTTTATTATACTATTCAAGCTGCAATTTCTGAGCACTCTATTCTTGCATTGTACTCCCACGCGGGTGATTTCTCTTTCCCTAATTAGGCATCTTTACGAGATGGAGCAGGCGTGTCCACACCATAATTGATGGGCATCTCCCTTTAGTAACTTACTCCTTTATCATCATTTAACGCCTTTATCAATCTTATAAGTATATGGACACGTGCAACATCATAGAATTCTCATCACAGCTCCAACTTACTTCAACCTGAGCAGAGGTCTAATCATCCATAACTGAGAACACCTCTGTGGGCGTGTAGGGCTTTTAAGACTCGTTAAGTCAAGAGAGATTAACTGTGTTAGCTGTTGTCTGTATTTCCAGTAAAAGAGACTGGAAGAATGTTTTCATAGAAGGTGTCTGTGTTTATGCAAGGAGAGACAAGAGATAAAAGTACAGACTTCAAAATGTAAGCTGCTTCGTTATTGCTATGGAAGGTTAAAGGTGCTCTGCTCAATCTATAATTGCGACTGATAGATTAGGTACCAATTTTAAAGCTTTAAGTTTTTTCTTTTAAGATTAAGTTAGGCAAGACTAGAAGTATGTCCTCAACGTGTGTCTGTGTGATTAGTGAGTAATTACTCAGAATGGGTAATACTTTTTAAAATCGATTTTAAAACAGTATATTAAAAAATTAAATATTTTTCTGTATTACAGCTCGATAATTTGTTCCATTTTAATTCTGTGCTATCTTTTAATTGGCTGATTTTATTTGCATCATTGTAACAGTAACCCTGTAAAACATTTTTATAAAAATGAAAATATTATAAAAATAATATTAATAAATGATCTATAAGTAAGACACAGTGGTACCATATCCAAACCCATTGTTGAACTGACTAGTTATCGTATGTGTCCATTAGCTCATTTTAAAATTACAGGCTAATTCTTTGAGTTGAATTAAATTAATATATAATGACTTTATATAATAAGTAAATGAAATATATTTTTGTCAAAAGACTTGGACCGTGAAATTAAATTGAGACTTTAAAAAAAATGGTTTGAAAAATAGCAGTGCAACTGGTTGGTTCCTTTTCTCTCCAGATTCAGGTTGTTCTGGTGGCAAAAATATCCTACCTGTTACTAGGAAGGTGTACAAAATGAAGTGTGTGTGTGTGTGTGTGTGCGTGTGTGTGTGTTTTTGTCTGCTAGTGGCACGTAATGAGTCAGCCGCTGTGGGTTAGTGTAGGCTGATGTGTAGGATTGCATGTGTTAACGTGAGATAACATGGGTTGCTGTGGGCTGGTGGAGGCAGGTGGAGGTTAGTTCGGGTTGCTGGTGAGTGTGCCTGCCGGTGTGGAGGAGGGATAGCCTCGGAGCCACTGCCAAGACCTTCAAGGAAGTTTATCTGGCTCTGAATCCGCCGCTTTAATTGCTGGGAGTCATTGTGAATACCAAGAGACGGCATTAACTCACTCCCTTTCTTCTAGTCTCTCTCCGTCTCTCTACTTCTTTTCATGTCCCTTTTTTTCCTCTCCAGCCATATCAAAGAGTTTGGGCGTGTTTACATCCGTAACATGGAGGTGGCAGGTGGGTGGTGCAGCGAACAGCACTCGGAAGCCATTACGACAGTGGATTGAAGGAGATTCACATTTCCAGACAGTCCTTTGTGTCCTTGGATCAATTGTTCTTTTCTCATCAGCTGTCCAAATACTCAAAGTGGTATACTTCCTGTGTGGAGATCTTTCTTTCACGTTACACGGTGTTATGTGATTCAGTGCACTAGAACTGAAAACTCATACTTTTTGTATGTGCTTGTTGATTTTTAACTAACTGCTGTATTATTACTACTGAGTTCTACTATGTTTATGAAGTATAACTGCTAAAGAAACCCCAAGATAACCAAGTGAGTTATAATATCTGTGAGTTAGCTAATATAGTGTGAAAGGGGTAGTAGTTTTGAGTGTTTTAGCATCTTTTATTCCATTAGTCTCTTTTCCACATGTAAGCAACAAGTTTTATTTAAAAAAAACCTTCAAAACATACTGTTTGATACCCATCCATCAATAAAAAGCTAGTGGCTAGCTGGTGAATGTAATGTAGCCTAGCATTTAGCAACTAAAAAGCTACATGTTTCTTTCACCAGTTACTGAAAATATGAATGAAAAGAGAATAAATAATGCAGTGACATTCATTAGGTGGCAAGAAACATAACTAGCCGTTAATGCTAGCGCTCTGTATCCACTAACAACTAATACATTAGCCATAGCAGCTTAATAACGTGAGAATGTGTCAGTGTTGTGTTTGTAGCTCACTGTTGTGGCATAAAACAAATAATGTACCGTATTAGCCCGAATATAAGACAAAATTTTGTTTCACAGTAGAANTACAAATACAACACATTTCATGACATCATTTCATGAACACTAAAAAGTCCAAAAGTAAGATATTGCTTTTGATGGTATTTTGTCTAGACGGTATTTTGCCTAGTCTGACAAAATATAAGACAACTCTCCCTTTTTAAGAGCTACTTTTAGAACAAAAAACCACGTCTTTTATTCGAGCCAATACAGTACTTTTACAGTTCATTGCTAGGCACTTAAGAGGCTCTTAAGAAAGGACTGACTCATTTTTTCTGACAGCTGACGGTTAGCATACCGACAGGTTCTGTCAGAAAGAGCCAGAAGCATCACAGGTGCTGCCAATGACACATTGACTGATTGACACATATATAGACGATGTAGTTCATTGTTTCTGTTTCTATATTGCTTTAGCTAATACTGAAAAGGACAGAACATAATAAACAATATGAAAAACAGTATAAGGGAGCGGCACGCTGGGACGATTGAGACGTGAGGCGGTTGAGACACATCTATTTACTTGAAAACTATAAACATATGACATGTCAGATTTCCTCAGTATGTTCAGCAGACAAGACTTAACAACCCTGGGAAAGCTTATGTCATGACATCAAAGCATTCAATAATTATCCCCGCAAACCTGTTTTCAAGTATGGAAAGTAAAATCTTACATACGGGTTAGATGAATTACTAATTAAATACGCCCTCAAGTTTAGATGCTAAATAGGTCTGAGTGTCTCAAACGTTCCGAGACAAATGAAAAAAACAACTCGATCATTCAACATATGTATGAAATTACACTGGTAAGTATGAGAACACATGTGCCAGCTGTTGATCAGTTGATAAAATGATTTGTATCCATAACATAATCTTTTATGTAGATGTTAAACTGAAAAGTGTCTCAATCATCCCAGCACTCCCCTACTATAAAAAGTTATTTTACGTGTGGTGAAATTCACAATAATTTTGTAGTGATTGTTAAAAATCTGAACATTTTAGTTTTTTACTGAACCTTGTAAGGTCTTGGGACACCCCCCAACTAACCAGGATGTTTGGTTATCATTACTAACACCATAAACCTTCTTATTTTCTTCATGTGTCGGATCTCAACTTGTACATGAACAGAAAAGTAAATATGACAGTTAGTAGTTTTAGGAGGAGGATGTTAAGAGCAGAGAAAACTTTTGTCTTTTTTACCTGTCTGTGTGTATACAGATTACACATACGATGTTATAAAGTGATAATAAGTGGCCAAGTTTGAATAGCTGTTCTCCTCCAGCTGTGACTCACTGTGTCGCAGCTTGGACCTGAAAATAATGGCACAGTACTGGGAAACATCTATTATTCAGCAAAAATCTTATCACCTCTGCATTGTGTGTGTGCGTGTGTGTGAGAGTGTGTGCGTGTGTGTGTGTGTGGTGTGATGCCACTGGTTTGTGCAGATGACTGCAGTCTTGTCTTGCCAACTGTTCTGGAGTTGGCACCTGGTCAAGTGTGACAGTACTTTCTGGGGCGTCTAGATGAACACTGTGCATGCACACACACACACGAAAACACACACACACACACACACGAACATACACATTTAGACACATGAGGTGATGGAAATGCCATAAATCTGTCAGTGAGGCTGAAATGAGCTTAGTGCCACCAGGGGGGTGTGTGCTCTTCAGCGACGTGTGCACTATAAAATCCCATGGACTATAAAAGCCGATCTGTCGCATGGAACACACTCCATGTGTGTACGTCTCTGTCTGCACATACAACATGTCCGGAAAAAAATCCCCAACACACACACCATCTGACTCTGTCTTTGTTTTTCTATTCCCCCCCCCCTCTCCATCTTATCTTTCTATTTTGCTCTCAGTATGTTTCTTTGTGTCTGTGTAGCTGGTTTTCCAGCATTATTATGTAAATCATGATATATCAAATTGTAACAGCTGAAATAACAAACTTCCTCAAAGTTTTCATGTCTGAGTCAGAAAGTTTTTGCTGATAAAGGAATGGTGATAAACAGCAGTGTAGTCAAACTTGTGAGGTAAAGACGTAGCTTACATTGATTGTCTTTTCAGAAGTTTTAATAACAGATTTGAGCAGCCTGCATATATTAAAATATTGATGTGCCACAGTACTTGTGTGGGGTCAACCTGCTGTGCAGGCCATTATTTGATGCATATTGTTAGGTATGTTTAGTTGCTTCATCCCAGCAGATGGAAGCTAATTCACATTTCCCCTCCGCAGTGTCAGGATTAGGATCCGTTTGTCCGTCCATCTGTCGCACATCACACACATAAATTTGAGGGAAAAAACTCATCCAAAGAGACATCATCATCAACACAACAGTAATGTTAGGCACCATGCTGCTGTAGATGAGAAGACAACTGCATTTTGAATTGTATACCACATTGCAGGTAACCAACTGCTGTCATTGCCCTTGAGCAGATACTGGACCGTAGACTGAGATCAATTGTTAGAATGCTTCTCATTTCATCATCTTTTTGCTGTCCGTGACAGTCCCTCCATAGCGAATCGCGACTGCTCGTCTCATGATTAGGTCCGACTGTAAATCGCAAAGCGTAATATGTAAAGCTTTGTTTACCCCTACAGGCCTGCCGCAGTTTGTTTTACAAATGAAGTAGGAAGAAGCGGTGGTGGTGGGGGAGTGGGGAGAACATGCACGGTGAAAATTTGAACTTGTGAAAGTTCATCATAGCCTGGTATGAAATATTACTTACACTGAGAAGATAGAGAGGAGGACTGTGAGGGAGGTAAAGCTAGGAAGTAGATCAAGGGTGAAAAAGGATGTTAATGTACACCTAGGTTTCAGATAGCATTACTTTACACTGCTATCATATGCATCTAAAATTCATACCCCTTTAAAAATGAAAGAGGAAGTTTGTATTTTTTTTAAAGGCGTTGTATTGTAAAAATACAAAAAAAGCAAACAGGACACCTAATGACAGGGATGGTGGAGGTAGATGTGCTGGTGTGTACGTGAGCAGTGGTGCTGCTGCAGAGCGGGGAAGTGGCAGTCTTCCTGTCTCACACTGTGTGTGACGCGGGCAGATCATAAGACCTGCAGTCTGGTCACCTGGCAGTAACCTCCCTTTATCAGTCTGTTTGTCTACCTGCCTCCAAAGCTCCCCCATCTAGTCTAGCTGTCTGCATGTCCATCTGTCCCTCTGACTCACCAGGTGCTTCTGTCTGCTTGTTTACCCAGCTTGTCTCTTCTTCCTCTGTTAGCTGCCTGCCCTCCTCTCTGTATGTCAGACCCCCGCCCGCTCAGTTGCATCTACTGCTTTCTTTTTCCCTTTTTCTTTCCCACAAGTGCAATGTTCGTGTGTGTCTGGCTGTCTTTCATTTGTACTGCCTGTCAATCATTTCATCCTAAGCATCAGATTCACTCTTACAGTACTCCCAGAGGAGATCCAGGCTTTGGCTTTGCCTACTGCTGGACGTAGTTGCTGTTGTTGTGCTGGAAGCTAAATCTTGGCCATGTACACTCCAGCACAAGGATCTCTGTGTGTTTGGCTCCACTCTGACCAGTCTGCCAGTTTCTAGCATGATGCTGCCATGCTTCATTATACAGATTGGAGTAACCAGGTGATATATCTGTGTTGTCTACATTGAGCGAGGGGCTGCTTCTAGAATAGATCAGCACTTGCACAGAGCTTCTACAATGCATGCCTTGGGGCTGAAACTCCTCAGCGTGTTGCAGTCTGGCCACACCCCAGTCACTGATGTTGACACAGTTAACCTTCTAAGTGCTGTCAGGCAAACTCCTGCTGGGTTTCTGGCTGGTTGTCTCATCTCTGCAGAGGAACTCTTCAGCTCTCTCACGCCAGCCTTTGGATTCTTGGTCACCTGCCTGACCAAAAGCCCATCTTGCCCAGTCAGTTTCAGTTTGTTCAGTTCAGAAACAGACTAACACACTAGATGTTGCACTGGCACCAGCATCTCAGAGCAGAGCAAATCCATGTGTTGTTTACTCAGTAAAGTTGAAAGAAAGATAAAGACTAACAGACAGCTCACAAAACTCAAGACCAGTGCTGATCAAATTTGATATGAACGAGATTCTATTATTGCCAATTTCTGACCTCAATGTTTTCAGAAACATATTTCAGTGTACTGCATTTGAACTGACTACTATGTTGAAAATGGATGAATGTATTGTAAGAACTAGATAGGATCAATTTTTTGCAGCTAAAAAATTCCCCTGTGACCCCTAAAAATCTTTTTCCCCATACACCGCCGTTGTAAAAGAGACGCCTGTAAAACTGCTGACAGGACATATCAAACAACAGGCAAGGTCAATTATGACTATTTCTATTATGAACGTTTGATCCTGGAAGTTTTACATTTGTAAAACTTTCCCTCAACCCAAGAAAAGTGTTTTAAAAAATCTGCAACATCATCACTATGTAAAGTCTGTGGGCTGAGAGGGAACTTTTGGGTGGGGCTAATGTGAGAGATGGCACTGTGTATATT
>JANJYP010013773.1:0-15975 GCA_024605115.1 Rastrelliger brachysoma | reverse complement strand
AGTCTGAAGCCCCTTTCCCTCATAACAAAATGAACATGATGGGTGCCGAAATGAATGTTCGTTCATAGACGTCTACTTTTAATCAGCATAGGCGCGCCTCATTGAACGTTGATATGACAGTTATCACGTGGTTATTTCCAACCAACTGGGGCTAACTTGAGGGGAGTGTCTTTTGTCCGCATGTGTTGGAGAGCAACTACGCAGAAAAGCATAGGAAGGGAGGAACTCTGGAGTTACGTCGCACATTATGTTATGCAAAGCAACGTGACACATGCCCATTATTTTAAATTAACCAGTCAGTAGCCAGTATCTTTTTAAAACAGTGTTTCTACCAGGAAGTATAACACCACTTTAAGACGTATGGAAGTTGTTGCAGTGATGACGACATATAATAATAATAATAATAATAATAATAATAATAATAATAATAATAATAATAATAATAATAATAATAATAATAATAATAATGATAATAATAATAATAATAATAATAAATATATGGACCGGGTTGGTTAACATCCACACTAAAGGAATCAACCAGGTGTATTCATGGAGCAGGTGGTGTAGGGTTAGGGTTAGACTCTCTGCACTGATGCTGCTGCTCACTGTCCTCTGCCTCACTGAGTAGCATCAGTGTTTTTATTTGAATTATAATGTTTTAATAAGATGAGGAACATTTATTATAATTTACTAAATAGCACCACAACTGAAAAGCATCCTGATATCTAATCAATCATTGATTATCAGTATCTGAGTAATGATCAATGATGTGTTCAGGGACACTGCGGAGATAAAACATGCTGGTTATATTTTTATTACAGATGTTTAAATGTCACAAATACAGCAGGGTCAGAGGTCATGCTGACTCACACTGAGGCACGTAAAGTATCATCACAGACAGAAATATGAAGTATATTCATATACAGTGTCAGCTATGAATTCAATGTAATGCTACCATCTTTACAAAAATATTGCTGATTCTACAGAAAACATGTTTGTCACATGTTTTGTTAAAATAATCTCCACTGCATGTCGCTCTAAAAAAAACAAAATTGTCTGAGGTCTGAAGACATGCAGAGGAACCTGAATCATTCGACACAATATTCATGATTAATAGAAATATTTCTTTACATATAGACACACACATTATAGTTAATATAATATCATATAATATAGTGTTTAAAAGCACTTAATAATAAAGTTACTGCTGTTTAATCCTCATCAGGCTGCATGTAACAAGAAAAGAAGAAGAAGAAAGGTTTAGATTATTACACACACACACACACACACACACACACACACAGATCCACATCAGCTGCTCTTTGTGTCAATGGGCCCTATTTTGCAGTTTGTGCCAAGCGGATGGCAGGCATGAGGCATGTGAGTTTGCTAGTTTCAAACTNTTTGTGTCAATGGGCCCTATTTTGCAGTTTGTGCAAAGCGGATGGCAGGCATGAGGCATGTGAGTTTGCTAGTTTCAAACCGGTGGAAGACAAGCTCTTTGTTTCTGAATCAGTATAAATGCAGATCAGTATAAACTGAGCAGCTGATGTGTTTGTGTTTATCGGTAAAAAAAATGAACAAACCTGGAAGAGCTCGAAGCCCTGTGACTCTGAGCGGTCGTATGGTCGGACAATCCCATCCTCTCGGATCAGTCGCACGGGACGAAGCTTGGTCACTTCCTCTGTGGACTCTGCCGCTCTGTAGTCACATAGACACGCACACACACACACACACACACACACACACACACACACACACAGTGAGGGGACACAGCAACAGCTAACAGGAGCATTTTAAGCTTTTTTGAATGGAGCTGACGTGCACACGATGCTGAGTCTCCAAGGTTCTCACCTGGTATGACCTCTACAGTGACGGCGTGAAACGGTAACACGTACACGTTAACACGAACACGTTAACACGAATACGTTAACATGGACTGGTGGGTCACATGACTGATGGAGGATGTTTTGGGGCAGAAGCTGGTTATCGAGGCGACGATAGATGTCAGTGACATCATTAAATAAGTGCTATCAGCTGTAATATGACCTCAGTGCCATGTACACATGTGTACAAACACGTATGTTGAAGTGTTTAGCAGTACTGACAGATGTTTAAAGGTCAGGGTTCGCTAAGTTAATGCTTCATGAACACGTCAGCCTGGAGACCATGTGATCATTCACTCAGCCAATTCCTGAGGAGAGATCAGCTGAGGGGCAGGGCTAGTCATAATGGCAACCACAAACTCATAAACCCGCCGAGAGCTGATTGGCTGCATGTCATGTGACTCTCCTCGGGGGCGTGGCCGTAACACGATGCAGTGGGGGGTGAGGGGCAAGCGGTGAGCGATGGCATGGATCATGTGACCGGGACTTACCTGCCGGCCTCCTTCATCGCTCAGAGCAAAACATCGTCATTAAAATGCGAACTTTACCAACACGTGACACACAGAAGAAGAGCAGTGATGAAGGAGCTCAGCTTTAATGAGTCGATACTCGCACCGAAAACACAGAGACACCAAAAACACCAAAACACCGAAAACACAGAGACACCAAAAACAGAAAACAGCGAAAACAAAGAAACAAAGCAGAACATGAACATTAGTGGCAGACAGGAAACAGACACACAGAAAACTCTGAGCTGATCATGTGACTGCCGGTGGCGGCGGCATGTCATGTGACTACCTCTGGATGCCCTGGAAGGTGCTGCTCGCCATGTCCACGATGCCACCGGTCGGCCGCGCCACCACGCCAACCAGGCCCTTCCCAATGCCCTTGAAGAAGCCAGCAGCGCCCTCCTTCTTCGCTCCTGGATTGATCACATCGCATCACATCACTAATCAATAACTGATCAAAGACATTACATCACTGATGAGTAACTGATCATTCACATCACAGTTCAATAACCTACCCTCCACAGGCTTGGTGACGATGCCGGTAACGCCCCCAACGACACCCTGCAGACACAGAACCATCAGTTATTAATTACTGATCAGGTATTGATTACTGATCAGTTATTGGTTATTGATTACTGATCATTACCTTCAGTAGGCCCTTCCCGCCTTTTGCCAGGCTCTCCCCGAAGTCACGTGATGGTCGGTTCATCTCTTCGCGTCTCTTCTGCTGGAACTCCTTGTCCATGGTGATGGCAGCCAGGCCCTTCCCCACCGAGCCGGTGATACGGGACACCACACCGGCTGCTCCACCTGCGGACAGCACCATCATCTACTGATCAGTCCTCGTCATCTACTGATCAGTCCTCACTCCCCCTCTCTCTCCCCGCTGCTGGGTACAGAGCTCTGTTTATTGTTCTAGTCTTACCGACGGTATGACTCAGCAGGCTCCGGACCCCGATCACAAAACCCTCAGCAAACTCCTCTGGACCCTGAACCGCACCCTGAAACACAGACCACATCAGACCATGTCAGACCATGTCAGACCACGTCAGACCTGGACCTGGTTCAGGTGTGGACTCACCTGGAAGGGTTCGTAGAAGAAGGCCTCGACTCCCTCAGACAGACCTCGAATCAGACCGAACGGGTTCCCCAGAACATCCAGACCCAGAACCAGGACGTACATCTGCTTCAAGAACTGCAGAGAGAACACATGACCACGTGACCATGTGTGACTGTGTGACCATGTGTGACTGTGTGACCATGTGACTGTGGGTGCAGACGACTTTACAGAAGTGTCTTCATTCTGCAGAATGAGATCAGATGGTCTGCCTGTGCTACAAGGGTGGAGTTCATAGTAACTTAAACAGAACGCTACTAAATCCCGTTCTGTCCCCTCGCTAGTCTCATTCCACGTCAGCGTGATGGATCTCGTGGTGTTTGCAGCTATTGTAATTGATGAAATTCAGTGTTTGGATATAGAGGTGCTAATGTGAAATGTGTTGCAGACTGGGGCTAGTAGGTACATATGTTCTGTGGTGCTATGAGAAAGGACAGACTACAAAGCCATTGGATCAGGGACCTCATGTGTCTCATGTGTGTTGCAAAGAGTTTCAGCCAATTAGGGTAGGTCTCTGTCGTCATGGTGACCCAGCCTCTTCAGACTGGTTAGAGCATGCTGCCGAAAAGTTCTGCAGATTTCTCAGTCCTGTGATGTTTGGGACAACGTCACTGTCCACGTTTCAAGCTGTGGTCTAAAGACAGACATGCAAAAACTACCCATAATGCATTGCTTCAAGGCAAAGTCTTAAGAATTCTTTAAAGTCGTCTGCACCCAGTGTGACCATGTAACCATGTCTGACCTGTTCACTGTAGTGTCGCACCACGGCCCACATCAGCTTGTCTCGGCGATAGAACTGGTACTTCACCTCAAAGAAGGCCAGTCTGAGGGACAGAGAGCTCAGGATCACACACTGTCCAATCACATCACAGTGCTGACATCATATGACCGAAGTGACTCACTTGAAGATGAGGTCATCAACGTCAGTTAGCGTTGCACCAAGACTTTTCAGCAGCAGGTTCAGAGACTGGATCACTGCTGCGTCCTCGTCCAGGTCTCCTCCCAGAGACAGGCTGAGGTGCAGCTAATCGCACCAACGACACAGATACCATCAATACCATGAAAATAAGCAAATATTTGCACAAAAGCAATAAAGTTTATCTTATCTTTGTAGTGTATTCAATTCAACACAGGTTGAAGAGGATTTGCAAATCATTGTATTCTGTTATTTGCATTTTACACAACGTCCGAACTTCATTGGAATGGGGGTCTGTATGTGTATATCAATTATGTGAGGAGCAGCTGATCATGTGATCAATAACCAACCTTGATGGGTGAGATGTGGAAGTGTTGGAAGAAGCTGATTCTTGACGTGTCGCTCAGAGACGTTTCCATCAACTCCGACTGAAGCAGCTGCAGATCCCTGTCGATCAGCTGCGTCTGGAAAAATGAAAATATAATATAGAAATATATAAACATAACGCATAGAAATATATAAATATATAGACATGTAGAAATACATAGAATGAATGGGTCAATAAGTGAATGGGTGACTCTTTACCTTTTTGTCCGTCTGAGCATCTACAGCGGGTGTGAATAGAGCCAAGATGGCTGCCAGGAAACCTTGATCGATCTTCACCGCCATCTCCTGCACCAGAGCCATGAAGTACCTAAACACACCACAGAGCCATGAAGCACTTGAACGCACTGCAGAGCCATGAAGTACCTGAATGCACTACGCTGGGCAAACCGGGTAAACGTAGCCAGGCTAGCACCCTCTAATATTCCTCTTAATCATTTTTAAGCTAGCAGACAGTCAGGAAACTCTCAGTAGACTTTGGCTTGATGCAATGCATTATGGTTAATTTTTGCATGTCCATCTTAAGACTACGGCTTGAGATGTTGACAGTGACGTGGTCCCAAACATTGCGGGACTGAGACAGCGTGCTCTAACCAGGCTGAGGAGGCTGGGCAGAGGTCAATCAGAGAACAGAGGGAGGGCTTAATGCTATGATGTGGAACTCCAGCGCTCACGAAACTCAGGTGGACTTAAGTAATACATTATCGATTTCCCAAACTGAAGCATTAAAGCCTGAAGAAGAAGAATGAGTAAGACATTTATGGAGGGGAAAGATGTAACAAACTTACTTCCTACAGACTGAACGTAACAGACGACTGAGCAGATTGATTGGTCGAAGCTGAAAATATCGTTTGCCAGTGGAGAGTGGCCAGATGCAAAGTGAAACCATGTGGAAGAGGACGATAACCAGGCTAGGGTTAAACTGGCTGAACTGGGGGTTAGGACTCACTTGAACTGCATGACACTGCTGTGCTCGTTGAACCTGGTGATGATGGACACATCGATGAACGGCTTTGGTTCTGTGGAGAGATCAACACATGAAGAGAGCGTGTGGGTGTGTGTGTTTGTTTGTTTGTGTGTGTGTGTGTGTGGTTGTTTTACCTGAGTCCAGTGCTATGGATTTTGGTGGAGGAACAGGATGGAAGACGATGGGGAAAATTGCACCTGGAAGCTGGTTATCCACCTGCACAGAGATCAGGATAGGGTTAGGGTGTGTGTGTGTGTGTGTGTATGTACGTGTGTGTGTGTATGTGTGCGTGTGTTACCTGCAGCCAGTACAGCTGTGCCCGGAGGCTGCGTTGGTGCAGCGACTGCTTGAACTCCACCTGGATGCCAGACAGGAAGTTCCTCCTCACCGGGCAGGAGATTGGGTGCCGCATCATCATGACGGCCGGGCTCAGGTTCACCTGTGACCAGTGACATCACACTCTCAGCTGATTGGACAGTGTACCGAAAGCATGTACCTGAGCAGGTGAGGGTTACCTGTACCTGTACGTTGGTCTCGAGGGTGATCCAGCCACTTTGCTGCTGCTGGAAGCTCCGCTCCAACAGCTCGATGTTCTTCTGGGAGAACGGCTTCCAGCGACCCTTGGGCCGCATCTCCCACACCACGCCCGAACTGCACAATGCACACAATATAGACAAATTACACACACACACACACACACATTACTGATGAGCTGACATTACAAAGTTGAAATGTATGTTTTCTAATTTAAAGCTGTGTTTTGTCTCACCCCTGAGCCGCGTTGTGACAACACAAAAACATAATATTAACACATTACACACACACATCAACCTCGTACCTGGTAACCCCAACGTAGGCCACTTCCTGCCGGTGCCGGTTGTGGACCAATGAGAGGCCAAGGCTGCTGAGCGCCAAGTGCACCTCCTGCTGGCTCTGCTCCAGCTCCTCGGCCTGGCGCGCCTTCGTTACCACGGCGACATCCTCAGTGAACAGCAGCACCCTCTGCAGGCCGTCCAGGAACGATACCCAGTGCACCTGCGCCAGACCATCCGCCCCGAGGAACTGCCCCGCCTCGTCCTGGGGACACACTCTGTTACCCTCTGCTATGTACCGTTACCCCCCACCCCATGTCCCCAGCACCTACTTTCAGCAGGTCCAGCTGCCCTGTGTGGGGGGGGCAGTTCCAGATCAGTGTGCGGATTCCAGCCGGGTCATCCCACACGAACCTGCGTGCCTCACCAGGCCCGAGCTGGTGCACTATGTCACACCCCCTGCACAGAGTGTAGGTTAGATTGAGTGAGTGAGTGTGTGTGTGTATGTGTGTGTGTGACTGTGCGACTGTGTGAGTGTGACTGTGTGTGTGTGAGTGCACCTCTGCTGGTAGCTCAGGGTGATCCATGGTGTGTGGTTGAGCAGCAGAGCCGGAGCTGCTCCTTCATAATAATCAGAGAAGCTAATGACGGTCGAATGATCAGAGACATTCACGTCCACGATGATCCCCCCATACTGCACACACACACACATACACACACACACAGACAGAGGAACACATATACACATACACACACATGAAACCACTGTACATTATTAACACTGTCTGTGTGTGTGTGTGTATATGTGTGTGTGTGTGTGTGTGTGTTACCGTGTCCAGACTCAGCAGGGTGCCGTTGTCCTGCCGGTTGAACAAGAAGTAGCTGCTGTTGCATTGGGAACCGACCGTGCGGACGCAGAGCCGGCCGGCAGGGTCATCGGGCCACAGCGGTACGCACTGTGGAGACACACACACACACACAGAGTTAAATATGATGTACAGTGGTTGACACACGTCACTATGGTGCCCTCTGTGGACAGCTGTGACTAGATTACCCATGATGCTCAGCAGTGTCACTGACCTCTGTGGAGGCGACGTAGTGCCACCGGGTGCCGGCGGGAAGCAGCTCGCCCACCTCCAGCTCATAGCAGGACTTGTTGACGAGCGTGAAGAATGGGCTCATGGTGACGACGCGCGTCAGGTTGAAGCTGCTCATCTGGATGCTGACGCCCACCTGCACAGGAAGCACAATGTTACCTCGCTCACCTGAACCCTGCTGGTTCTGATCCGACTCTAGACAGTGCTTGTTCTGGAACTTTTGACCATATGCATGGTGTTCATTAGCTCAGTTTCTCTCACCAGAAAGTCCATGTTGCTGGCGGGGCAGCGGACACAGCCATAGCTACCGACTGTGTCCAGAGAGAACCCGTCAGACCAGGAGCTGGTGGACACGCACAACTGCAGCTGCAACGACACAAGCACAAGCAGGGTCAGCGTGGTCCTTCATTAAACATGAGAACGGTCTAGGACCGGTGCAGGTGAGTGGACCGGTCCAGGTATGGTTCTCACCTTGCTCTTGCTGAACAGCGTCTTCTTCCTGAAGGAGAACAGCACAATATCCCGGTAGTCAGCTGGGTGTTTGACGTTGATGTCCTCGGACCGGTACTGCAGCACCCGGGATGTCTTGTTGATGATCCAGTATGGGCTGAAGAGGGACAGCAGCACGCGGCTCGCTGTCCTCGACACATGCATGGTCACGTCTGCCGTCATGTTGGTGTCAGTATCACAGGTGAGACTCACAGCGAAGAACTCGGGCATGTCCTGCTCTATGCGGAGGTGTCCATGCCAGTCCCGACCCTGGTACCGCATCAGCACCAGTGACATGATCTCTCCCGACAGCCGTGCGTTTAGCAGGTCCGACGTGCTGCCCTCTGGCAGCTCATACGAGTCCGCAGAGCTCTGAGGAGAACCAGACAGAACCACATCAAGACCAGACAGAACCACATCAGGACCAGACAGAACCACATCAGGACCAGACAGAACCACAGTCCCCCCCAGTCTGGACCGGTACCTCCAGCATGTAGCGGATAGTGTAGGGCAGCAGGTTGCGCAGTGTGGCGAGTGGGTGCAGATGGATGACGTAGGCGGGGTCCCAGTCGTCCTCGCCGTGGCTGTCAATGTGCTGCAGGTCGTCGGGCACAGCCAGTGTGGAGACCATCAGCGGCAGCACCCCGCCACCCACCGCTGGGCATTGCAGCACCGAGCGCACCTCCGAGCTGCGGTGCACCTGCTCCTTCCACGCCACGCAGGTGGAGGACTGCATATACTGCCCATCCAGAGGCCCCGCCGGACGCAGGAACAGCTGGTCCCTGCAGAGAGGAGGTTGCGTTACAGCGCCTGTTCTGGCACTGATTGGACAAGTGATGTCACAGCACCCATAGAGTGATGTCACTTCACCTGTAGGTTTCCAGGGTGATGTGAAACTCGGTCTCGGGTTCGGCCTGTCCAATGCTCTGTAGGCCACGGGACGTTGCAGAGTACTTGAGGATGGTGAACGGCACCGAGAAGTGATTCATGATCTGAAACAGAGGTACATCAGGTACTGATGATCTATCGATCAGACAGCAGGAACAGAGGTGTTGATGAGACTTTGAACAGGAAGGGTTCAGACCTGCAGCGGTGAGCGCACAGTGATGACCTTGTTGCCCTCTGCAGCGTCGATCTGCACCAGCACCGCCACGGCCTCCTGCAGGTTGGGGCCGCGAATGTTGTGGAGGCGGCGGCCTGGCTTGTCCACAGCGATGTTGGAGATCTCGCTGAATCCAGACGGCACTGAGGACACACTGACCTTTTAACAGCTGGACTGAAACACTGACTTTTAAACAGCTGGACTGAAACACTGACCTTTAAACAGCTGGACTGCTGTAATGCACACCAGCAGGTATATAGAGGATGTTACTAACAGCTGTATCAGCAGGTATACAATGAATGTGCATTCTTACCGATGCTCAGGTTGAACAGGCAGCTCTCTTGCCGCTGCAGGGCTGACAGTCTGCCACGGCTCAGCGGTTCGAAAGCAGAGTGTTCCAGGTCCATGGTCTGGTCCACGGACAGCTCGTGCATCTTCCCCTGCACTGCTGTTCCCACTGGCCTCAGGTTGGCACTGTGCTGCACGATGAGGGGGATCCCCAGAGCATTGCGTATAGTGAAGGGAGCTTTCTCCTGAAGAGAGGAGTCGAAGGTGGAGGCTGTGCCCTCAGATAATGCCTGATCACAACACAGAAGCGCATATTAGACATATTAATCTACCATGATCCTCCTACTGCAAGCAGCTGAATCTCTGTCTGCTGTCAACATGTGATGGACAGGAAATAATAAGGTAAGAAGTGATTGTAGATGTTATAACATGTATCATGATGTAGATGTTATAACATGTATCATGGTGAGGTGTAGATGCTATATCATGTTGTACCTTGGCCAGGTTGTGGAAGACAGTGAGGCTGCTCTGGGAGATGGTGATGTTCATAGTGTCTTTGGAGCAGATGTTGATGGCAGTGCGAGGTTCGGGCAGAATGACGAAGCTGTCTCCGTGGACAGGACTCTTGTCATGGACCGGGTTGTTCTTTATCTGCAGGGTGAAGAACAGCAGCAGTGTTGGTTGTCACCATGACACAGACTTCACCCACACAGTCAGCAGTACTTACCTCCAGCTCCAGGTTCCACCTGCGCCTGCCACTGTCCACCCGCTCAATCAGAGGCTCCCACACAGCGTGGACCTCGTTAAAATAGTTCACCTGGTGACACACAGCAGTCTGCCTTAAAACACTGACTAGGGTTGCTAAGGTGTTGAAGGGTACAGGTGAGCCATCGCAGGCGGTCAAGGTGTTTGCATGCATGCAATATACACAGTCAACCCAGGTTCAAATCATAGCCAGAAGTCCTTTGCTGTAAGTCACCCCCCCCACCCTATTTCCCATTATTCTCGTCTATATACTTTCAAATAAAGGCGTCTGTCCAGGTGAGTCAGGTTCTTACCTCCAGCGTCATTTCGGCCCTCAGCTGCAGCAGGGAGGACCAGTTCTTGGCGGATCCATTAAAGGAGGACTCGGCCAGCAGCAGGGGGACGGTCCGATGACCCAGGCCAGACTCCAGTGTCACCTGCACCACCTGAGAGAGGACAACACCTGGTCAGCAGGAAACAGCTGATCTGATCGCTGTAAAGTTTCAGAATAAAAGCCCTCCCTACCTTAACCTCGGCGGCAAAGCTCTCGCCCTCGTTGCGGCCATCCTGGTCAGTGAAGCTCTCGGTAAGCTCAGTGGCTTGGTCCACTCCCAGGAACCAGTAGTTGCCGGCATACACGTTCATGACGGACCACAGGTCGCTGACATCGGGCTTCAGCTCCTGGCTCTGTAGGTCCCCCTGTTTGGTTGTCATGGCGGCCGTGATGGTCATCAGCGTGTTGAGGATGAACGGGGAGATCTGCAGAGACACGATGCTTTCACTGACCCCGGGAATAATCTCTGTTCAGTGATTTATGAACTGCTGCTTTCACTGATTAACGCACCTTAACGATGACCTCCTCCACCATCACTGAGCCCTTCAGTGGCTGGTTGGGCTGGGTCTTGGTTTCCATGACAACGGAGCAGGGCCTAAGCACCTGTGGACATATACAGCAGGTTAGCAGTGCCCTATGGCATATTAAGATTGCCCCCAGAGCAGAGGGCCATTACATGCTGTGTGTGTCATCACCGTGGTGACAGCGGTGTCCTGCTGCTTTTGGATGAAGGGGCAGGCCAGGACTCTGAGCTCTCTGAGGTTGGCCCTCATGTTCTGGGCTCCGCTGACCTCGCTCTGCAGGCTGAAGTCGCACTGGAAGGAGAGCACCAGGGCGGGGGCATCCGCCTTCATCAGGCTGGCCACAAACACCACCTCTGGGTCCACAACCACCGCTCGCAGACGGGTCCTCACACTGGAGGCTGCAGGAGGGAGAAGGGGTTTGACTTTCTTTTCATACATGATCCACCATTATCATCCACCATTATCAACCACCATCCACCCATCATCCACCATTATCAACCACCATCCACCATTATCATCCCTCTGGGTTGGTTTCAAGTTCAGTTTCAGCTTACCGGTCTTGGTGTCGCTTCGTGGGTCAGTGGTGAGTCTCAGTGGCAGTTTCTCAGCTGGCACCATGGCGGTGGTCGCATTTGGACTCTGTGGCAGAGCCTGAAGGAAGAAATCTGCGACAGCCATCAGGAACTCCACGCTGGCACACATGTAGATTTTCTGCAGCACAGCCACCACCTCCCTCTCCTCGTCGCTCTGCCGGTACGTCACGTCGATCATCACCTCTGAACTCTTTTCATGTCGCCGCCTGACCATCCTGCAAACACCATGGAGCAGAGCAGCTGTTAACACCATATACCAAACTACAAGAAGAAACAGTTAACTTTTGGTCTGTAGTTTCTCTTTTAAAACGATCCAAAATCTGCATGGAAGGTGGAGGTGTTCTGTATGTTTGAATTCTTCTGATATGTCTAATAACATTTTGTGTTGCAGGAACCCTCACATTTTTACATCTCAACATTTCTTCTTCTCCATCTAGAATAAGCGATAACATCATCATCACTAGCTGTATGGATGTTGAATGCTGAAACCATCTGCACATCTAACCTTAAACTCCAGATATCTAAAGTCACATGACTCACCGTGAGGTCACCCTGTCCATACCGGTCCTCAGGTCATCCAGTGTGCATTCGGTCAGGACGGTGTTCACCTCCAGGCTACCATTGGTCAGCATCTTCCCTGAAGTCTTCAGCAGGCGAAAGGCCAGCTCACCCAGGCACAAGCTCTCCTGGTGATGGAGACCCGACGACTGTGGGAACACCAACAACATCCGTCCATTAAAATCAAACTTGAATAATGATGGGACTTTTAAAGGACCATTATCTGTAGCTGAGTCACATTATGTCATTCACTTAGCAGCAGTTCTTCGTGTGGCCACCAACCTGTTTGGGGTCATTTTTGTACAGAACCAGTCCCAGAGACTCAATGTTGAAGTTAAACTTCAGGGTCTCCAAAGCTTCTTCCTCCTCTCCATCACTGATTACACTCGCTTTCCCAACATCACCTGAACTCAAGAAACACAGAACAATAAAAATAATTTTCTCTGCTAGACCTGTTCACTGTGTTTCTATCAGACCTCCTCACTGTGTTTCTATCAGACCTGTCTTGTATGCTCGAGGCTGCGCGTTGCTCTCTGGTTTTGGAGGTTTGGGGTCCACGCTGGCGGCCTCTCCCAGGTTGTCCATCAGGATCTTCAGCAGCACCTTCAGGTCATCCTGGCTCAGCGACACCTACAGGCCGAGCACAGACACGGGTTTAGGACATGATTAGCCTAGTGTAGCACATTAACTGGAGACTGGCTAACCTATATCCGGAAGGGAGTGTCTACAGAGATGTTGGCTGTTCCTTCACTACTGACACAAGCCCATGGAACTACATCACTGAGGTAATGATGCTACACTACAGAACAAACTGTACCTTCGGTGGTGTACAAGTCGACTGGAGGCAAAAACAAGAAGTCAGAAAGAGTGAATTAATGTGAATATGATGCTACATCCGCACTCTTTGGCGGTCATGAGACCTTTCTGCCTGGGTTTAGTAGTCATAGTCTACCTGATCATGACGCCACACAAGGAGACAAACGAAAAGCATGTGAACTGTTTGTACCACTGTGAATATTATTGTGGACTGTATTAAAGTCTTCGTGAAATAAACTGAAAAGTTAAAATCTCTGGTAGGTGTCTTCTTCACCTGTGTGGAGTCTGCATGTTCTTGTACCCTACCTTTTAGTTATATCAGAATCAGATGTGAGAATGTGTGAACTGATAAAAATAGAGAAAGGTAAATGTCCTAAAAGAGATCCTTGCGGTACACCCTTTTCAACAGTTAATCAGATACATTGTGGTGAAAGAAACACATTGACAGTGATTATGAGATAAGATAAGAGAAAAAAAAATGCTTGTCGAGAAACACCAATGGCATGATGTATATCTAAAAGGAGAGACAGTAATAAAGGCTTTGGTTAAATCAATAAGAACAGCACCACAGAACCAACCTTTATCTAAGGATGAGAATATATCATTAGTAAATTTTGCAAGTGTAGTTATAGTAGAACAATTTGAGCGAAAACCAGACTGAAATAGAGATAAAACATTGTAATTGTTAATGTATTGAGATAATTGAATATAAATTAGCTTCTCAAATATTTTAACTGTGGTGCAAATGACAAAAATGGGCCTGTAATTATTAAGATCTTGTGAATCACAAGAGTAACTTTAGCACAATTCCACATAGATGGCATAGTACAAGTTGATAAGGACAAGTTAAATAAGTCAGCAAGTGGGCACATAAGTACTTGAGAAGCTAATTTAATAAATGTAACCTGTAGGTCATCAGGGACAGGAGCACAGTCAACATTCAGTCCAGAAATAACTTGGTAAAACACATCTAAAGGAAAATGAACTACTTGTTATTAAATTGCTATTGAGTATATTTAAGTAAGTTGAAATAAAGGAATGAGAACAATAAGGAGATGGAAATGGCTATTAAAGGCTTGCTGGGGCTAAGAATACCTCTCAGCCTTTTCCAAAACTGTTTGGGATTACAAACATCTTGAGAAAGACTATTTCTATGATAGTTAGACTTTGCATTTCTAGTTGTCGTCTTACAGAAATTTCTTAAGTGTCTATATGCCTCTCAATCAGTTGGATCCTTAGAGAGTTGATATTTTGCCCAGGCTTTGTCTCACATTTAAAAAAAAACTGATCCACGGTAAGTGCCTGCCTTTAACTTTCATTGTTTTCCAAAGGGCATGTTTGTCAATTACTTTAATAAATTCACTCAGAAGAAAATTCCATGCAACTTCAACACAGGGTATTAACTGAAATCTGTCCCAGTCTATTGCAGTAACATCATGAATAAAGTGATCAATATTCATATTTTTGCACTGTAAATGTTTATATCTTGGAAGAAGTTGAGGGATGTTAATCTTCCAAATACAGAAAATAATAGAATGATCACTAGAAAGTACTCCTGACTTAGTAATCCTATCAGGGTGAGAAACAAATATCAAATCTAACAAGGAAGATGATGGTTCAGTGACTCTAGTTGGTTCAATGATGAGTTGAGTTAAATTTATCCCATCAAATAAGTTTTTATCATCAAGCTGAGCAATCAGAGCAGCTGATATTACAGTCACCTAGAGTCACATTTAGGAGCTTCAGATGGTGCAGATATTTGGCCATTTTAAAGGCAACAGTGAGTCTAATGCTGTAAAACCCCTGGACTTACTTTCATGGGCTTCAGATCACCATCGATCTCCACGGCAGCCATCTTCTTGTACCAGGAGGCTGCCAGATTCCTGTTGATGCTCAGGTGCAGGTTGACTGGCTCCAGCAGCTCGTTGCTGGGTCGACCCGAAGCTGGGTCCATGCACGTCCTGATGAAAGACAGACAGCAAAGAAAGTCAAAACCTGGCGTTTATTCCAGCGAGCCAGTCTGTATTGTGAGTGCCATGAAGAGGCTGTTGGCTGCTCCTTTGGGTCAGGTTTTTGTGGGTCAGATATTGGACTGACCTGGCAAGTTTGAGCTGTGTCAGCTGGACCTGCATGTTGTCGATGACAGCGGGCAGCGGGCATCCGTCCACAGGCAGCAGAGAGAAGCTGTTTCCCACCGTGATCAGACCCAGGTCCATGACAAGTGCCTCATGGGAGGTGGAGGACTGCGGCACGACTATGAGCGGCGCCTTCAGTTTGATGTCCAACGACAGACGGAAGCTCTTCTGAGCAAAGTCCCGCACGCTGGACGCCGCCTTCTCCGCTGCCTGAGCCGTGGCAGCACTCAGGGCCTCCTTAGCCGTCTGGAAGTTGTTGGTGAATATCTGAAATAAAGAAGCAGTATATATATATATATATAGATATATCCATCATTACTATTATCAACATGGTAATAAAGACGCTGTTTAAAAAGCTGCATAAACATGATTCTATATGTAAATAACTGTTTTAATATAATGTGTCCAACAACATAACTGTTCTCATATAAAAACTAAAAGAAAAGGTTGAATGAACTGTGACACCCACCAGCAGAGACATCATAAACTTGTGCAGGTAGACCACCCGGATGCAGCCCACATTCAGCTTCACTTTGCCGTCGGTTCTGGAGGTGTCAGCGTATCCGGCGCCCTCGGTGGCGTTGGGAGTCAGACTCATGTTGAAGCTGAACACCTCATCACCCACGATGGAGATAGCCTGAGGACAGAAGCGTCAGAGCGGAGTAAGCAAAGGGGCGGCCAGTAAAGTGAAACCTTCGTCATGA
>JANJYP010013767.1:0-25544 GCA_024605115.1 Rastrelliger brachysoma | reverse complement strand
CAGTGACAGTATGCCGTCGCTTTCTTGTGATTCAAATCAAATCCATCACAGCTTTTTTCTGTTAAATTCTTGAAAAGTCTACTTAATTAGATCAAAAATGTTTCATAGAATTACCCATGAAATATGACCATGAAATATTTTGCTGGTAGGCAGTGATAACAAATCATTGCCTACTAACAGTGACACATCACATTCACAATTCACAATAGTAACACAATGAAAAGCTTTAAGAAGCATATGAAATTATAATGCAATAAAACAACAAATTCTCCGAAAATTGAGTGATGTGGATTTTACACATACCAGTACATGTTGAGCAGACCATTTTTCTAGAAGAGGAGAGGAGAGTAATTAATAGGTACAAGAGAAATAAGAGTGCAGCTTTATGAAGCTCCCATTGCTTCTATGGGATAATGGAAATTATGTAAATTAGCTCCATACTTTAAAAACATTAACACTGGGAGAAGTCATGCCAAATTACAAAAGTTTTCTCTGAAAACAGCTGCCTAGCGCGGCCAAAAAATACTATGAGAGTGCCGAGAGTGAACCAGAATAGTATAGTTGCAGCTGAAACTCGTTGCAAAGCTCATTAAAGCATCATTCTCTCTAGGTGTTTTTACACCATGAGCAACACATCTGACATTACATATTATTATTGTCCTTTTTACCATATATAGTGTTTATCATATTCATCATCTATTGGGGCTTTTATATTAGCAATCAAAGCTGCTGTTGTGGAAAAAAGCCACAAACCAAGAAGCAAGTACACAACTGCCCAGATGTCTCCATTGTTTGTGTTTGTGTTGCATACAAAACGACGTGACAGCAGTTTCTCGCAGCTGTGCTATGACAACCCTGCCCACATTGAAGAGGTACTATGAACTAGTGGAAAACAACCCAAACAAAGTAGAATTGAGCCAAGTAGTACTAGAGCTATCTAGTGGAAAAGTGTCATTAGTTTAGTGACTGAAAGGTTAGCGAATTAGCACTCAAGACAAAGTACAGATGAGTCATACATCAAACTTAAATTTAGTTATTAATAATTCATCCTGAGGGGACATGAATATATATTTCAAAAATTTAAAGGGCATTTCCAGTCATAATCAGTGTTTGTCTCTAAAATCACCTATGATCAGTTCATCTCATACCATCCATAAATCCACATTTATATTCAGTTTTGTTCAAGAATCTATCATTTTGTCAATGTTAACATATGGGCAAATCAGACTTATCTCAACATCAGCATTGTTTATTTCCAACACTGTACTCAATTACTCAAGTTACTCTCAGCCAAAGGCGTCAGGTGACTCGCTGACCTGGAATGGAACTATGCCGATGTCGCATTAAATTTGAATTTAGTTATCAACCAATCCAGAACCACACTGCTAGTGCATGTAAGTAAACTCATCCCAGCTTTATTTATATAGCTGTTATCACACAACACAGTTGATCCAGTGTACTTCACAGCACACCAGGAAGGAAAAAACAGAGCAAAGAAAGAAGACAAACAGTGAGAGTGACTGGATTTGACTCCCTTGGTGCATTCAAGAAATGCCTGAAAACTCAGCTCTTCTGTATACACCTCAACACATGAACCCTTTAACCTTTTTTTAACACTTTGTTGATCGTTGCACATCTCTCTTACTTCTTATTCACATGTCTACTCCCAGTTGTTTCATACTTGAAATATTAAAGCAAAAAAAAAAACTGTGTTGGGCCCTTTCTCACTATATTTGCACCTGTTCAGCTACTTGAGAATTTGTACCATCGCTCTTTTGAGTCGCTGTCCTCTGACACTTGATTGTCTTGCCTCGCTTGTAAGTCCCTTTGGATGAAAACATCTGCCAAATGACAAAATGTAATGTACTGTAGAGTGAAGACAATAATAGTCATAAAAAACATACATCTATCGAGACTTCAGAAAAAATGCCTGAGCTTGTTACGTGAAGCACATATGAAGACCAAGTCAAAGAGTTAATGCAGATTTTAAATGTACACTTTACAGTCTCTGAAGGACAAGACAATTGCATTTCTGGAAGAAGGGAATTGCAGCTTTTCTGTAATCTAAGTGGAGTTAGGATTCTTTAATGCTTATTAAAAAAACAGCAGCATTTTAAAGTTATTTTTGCAACTAGTTAGGAAACCAGTAGGGAGTTAAAAACGAGAGTAATGTGGTCCCACTTTTTGGACCTTGTTAAAACTCTTGCCACAACACTTTGAATTATTTGGAGCCCGTATGAACAGGAATGTTAACTACATGTTCTCCAAACTCCACTTAGAAATGAGACTCATCTAATGCAATTGTGTCTCATCCCAGCGTACAGTGCAGATTATCAGATCAGCGTCAAATGCTCCTCTCATCTCGTAATTAACATGAGGACACTATTGCAGATTAGCACATTGCAAATATGTAATTATGCATCATCCGCTGTGTTGAAATACGATTAGGCACTGGCTGGGATGTTTTGTGCGTGTGCGTGCGTGTATGTGTGTGTGTGTGTGTGTGTGTGTGTGTGTGTGTGTGTGTGTGTGTGTGTGTGTGTGTGTGTGTGTGTGTGTGTGAATATGTATGTTAGAGAGGGAGTCAGACACTAAGACATGGATATAGTGCCAGAGTGTAAATGAGGGTATTTAACATGTTTAACACACAATACTACAGAAAAGGTGAAGAAAAGCAAACAGTAGAAAGATAAGAGATGTTTTTGAAAGGAGTGACGCAGAACACTTGTGTATTCAGGGCTAAAGAGGACCAGTATAAGATGCCATCTCAATACTAAGGACAATGCTCTTTTCCTAATTAACATTTTTAATTCTCTTAAATGTAGACCAAAGAGAAGCAGGTCAAAAATTCCCCTCGCTATGTGAATTGCATCTCACATTGATAATTGAAAGAAATCTCAAGCTACAGCAGTTGAAACATGAGCGCCATCTTCCAAATATCAAGATCAATCTGAGCAGGAATTCTTTTTGAAGACGCCTGAATATTATTTTTAATGCAGTGAGTTCTAAAAGTGTATGTAAAAAAGCCAGTAGGTGACAGGAAGCCGAGCATGAGAGAAGCAGAGAGTCTGCACAGTAACATCTGACTGCTGTAGCCGAGCAGAATGGAGAGACTTCATTAAATTTTAATTGGAGCACGATGCTGAGTGCATTGCCATCTACATCAAGATGCATGTGACCTTCTTTTTTCTCATTTCACTTCCACCAAAACGAGTGTGAACATCTCATCTGTCCTCTTGTCGGCTTAGCAGCCGATTAAATAAAAGGATTGCAGAGAAAACATGGGCACAGTTAATTTCCGCAATTAAAATATGAACAGAGAAACACTTGAAGTCATTTAGTATCTCATGAGTACAATCTGCATTTAATTTTCCTTTGTGGTTGTGGATATGTGCATTACTATGGAAACTGTTGCACATGTGGTAAACAAAAAAAATACTGCTTACTACTTAAGAATATGCAGATATGAGACCTGCTTTCTTGAGACATGTTGTATAATATATCTTTCTTTATATCACGAGCTACACAATGTCTGGATTAGTCTGTAAGAAAAATGGATCCAGTTCATTTTAACTGTCTAAACAGTGTTTTAACAGAGACTGTTAAGCACTAATGTATGCACTGAAAACACCCTGATGCTCTAACAATAGGAATCACACTCCAAAACCTGACTCACACAGCTCCTCACAGTTTCACGTTGATGTGAGAAGAAGGAGTCACGTGAGCAGGAAGCAGCTTGTTCAGTATGCATGCTGGAGGAGACTGGTGTGTGTTTATCGTCGTCCTGTCCTGGACGGGTGTTGCATTACAAGGTACTGTCTCCAAACTGCCAGAATCAATTAACATGAATAATGAATGCCAACTGACGCTGATGGTCGTGAGTGCTTATTTTGTTCCAGCTCCCGTTGTTCTGGCACATGCAGATCAGTTTAATTTTGCAGGAGTAGAGAAAAGTGTGTGTCTGTGTGTGTCTGTGTGTGTTTTTAAAGGATGAAGTCTTTTATCAGTTGTTTGTGAAAAGCAAAAGGTGTTTCCACTCAGCAGCACATAAACTGAACATGAATTGTCCTGAGTCACATGGAGAAATAGGGTGATTTCTACTCATATCTGGACCGACACCATTGAGTTACGTCAATGGACACCAATGACATTACTCACCCTACTAAGATCACGTTACACCCTTCAGTTGGATAGCTCGCACATATTCTCTGGATCAACAGGCACCAACCAGTGGTCAGCAACCCTCAGCAGACACTTGGCTCTTCATAGCCTGCTTCAAAACTCTGAGTACCTGCTCACCGCACAAACATCGACAACTCCTACCAGCACCTCTAAAGCAGATATCACTTTATGTATTATTTTTTAAAAATATGAACAAGAATTAAATAGCAGTGACAATTTGTAGCTTTAAATGAGGTTATGTGCCAAATTTTCTTGGCCAAGCAATCAGCAAACCCTCTAAGGGGTTACTGGCAACCTTGGTTTTAAACTTTGCATTCAGTTTAAGATTTGTTGTGGTTTTTGCTTATGATGCTGTTATTTAGAGCAAAAACTTCACAGGTTTAACTGAATATTTAAATGACTGGTTTATCATAATCATAGTAGACACTTTCAGAATTGTAATAAATGCATTTTGTGACAGTCTTTTTTTAGGCAAAACTAAATTATATAATTCAATAATAATAATGTAATCATTCAATTCTTGAAAACTATGAAAATAAAATGTTTACTCATTATCAGAAAACTCATTATCCTTAAAAAGGTACAGAAATGTCTGTATTTCATGCTAATAAGACACTTTCATATGCATATTAATTAAAGCAGAGAGTTTGTTTTTGTCCCTTGCCTGAAGGGTTTGGTACTTAATTTTTCTGCACATTAATGTATGTTTAAACATGTGAACTGCTCTTTATAGTTATGGATTGGTTGGGTTAATATAGTGCTTTGCTTTTGCAGATTTGCATGTTAAGTTAGATTGATCTATCAGCATTTCCATTATTGAGTTTTTTGTCAATGAGCAATTGTCAAGCTGGTGATTAATTGCACCCAACACCAAGCTAAAGCAAGAGCTCTTCATAATATAATGTGTTTTAGAGTGTATAGAAATACTACAGGAATCTATTTATATTTCTATTAGAATCTATATCTTATTCATCACTGTAGTTTTTAGCTATTGATGAACTCAGTGAAGTATTTTCTAGTGTATTTATCCTGATGGTTTGACACTGGAGAGATGTTTTGTGCTTACAGTAATCTGTACAGTAATCTACACTGCACAGCTAATGTATTAACTTTTTACTTTGCATCTAAAAGCCAGGTTGCTGCCAGGAAAGCAAACTGTGATCCACACTCCTACAGAGGAAAATCATTTCTCTAATCAAGTCTGCTCAGCTTTTTCAAATGTGTCTGCAGCTGCTGGTGGGAGAGGATTTAATTAGACCCAACAACTAAGTAACATTATGGGAAAGATTTAATGCAGAATCTAACGTGTGTGAGCATTTAAGTGCTGCCATGTGGAGAAAAATGGAAGAGCTTGATTGTTGGGCAGCAACTGCTCCTCCCTGCAGTCACTGTACCATAAACACAGTAATGTGGTCCAGTTCAATATTCCTTGTTAAATTTATTTAGAATAACCTCTTCAACAACTTAAATAGAGCTGCACACCGGTGATTTTAGCAGCTACATTATTCAGTTTTAGTTGATTTAATGATGATATCATCAGATTTCCCCCTTACAATTAACATATTTAAAGAAATTATACCTCCATTACCTCCAGAACCTGCCCAATGTCACAGACCATTGACTAACTCTCTTCTTAACAAATATCACCCTCTTGTGGTGTATTAATTCTTTTACAAGTTCATATTTCAACAAGCTTGCAGTACAGTAATATTGTTTATGGATGAAACATTACTATTTTGTTGTATCTTCTAAAATATGTACAATGAAAAAATACATTTTGATTCACAGCAGAAAAAGCACAGATTTTATTAATACCGTTAATAATGACTCTATTTGTGTCAGTAACACACATCAGTGAGGCGGCATGCACAGTGTTATTAATGTGAATTACCCCAGTAATTTTCCTGCTGTAACATGTCAGAATATCTTGACCTGAAAATGTCTATATAAACCTTATCTTATCAATAGTTCATTTTTTGTTCTGTCGCTGTGATAAAACCCTCATTGTCTTCATAAAGACTGAAAAACAGACTTAAAAGGATTTTCTATACTCATGTATTATGTAAACTATACAAAGTTTGAGACTTTACAGGTCAAAGATGATACATTTTTAATATGCCTTTTTCATGGAAGACATTTTGATTCACCAAAGTAAGAAAGCTCTTTGTGAAAAGGTATGTGTCGCAACAAAATAAGAATTATAGTTTCACCCTAACTGACTCAAGATAAATCTCAAATTGGTTAAATCGGTTACTGTGGTAGAGTAGTCTAGATTCTATCTTGTTTTGATAGACATCAAGCTCAGTTTGAAGACCAACAGTTGAGGATATTTAACAGAAAAAACGCCTCCACAAAAATCTAAAGATTTATATATTTTTAAGCAGAATTATAAGCCACACATGTAAGTACTATTATTTGTGTGAGTTAAAGGCATCTGCAACATCACTTATTGTCTTGGATCTGTAAGGCACTTGAGACTATTTAAACACTGATTTTACAGATGTGGTTGCTGACATGATAAGGCACCAGTGTAATGGTGCAACTGAGTGCAAACAGAGAAATCGATGTCCAGGAGTAATAAGATTAAAGGAGCGTTTATCATGAACCAATATTCCAGATAAGTTAGACGAAGCCAGATCCCTCCATTATGTGTCCAAACAAAACTAACTTTTGAGTCCAGGCAGTTTGATGAGGCCAGCAGTCTGGCAAATACACATGAAATATATCTCATCAAATGTTTGTCTTTCTGGCAAGTTAACTATGACACTATGCAAACAAACCCGTCTTTGTCTTCCAGCATACAAACCTCAGCCAGAAAAATGGCTGCCAAGACAAAACAGGCAATTTATCTCAAACGTTGTCCATCTGACAAGTTATTCAAACCATTTCCTCATAAACTGCAAGCCAAGGAAAAACAGTCATTTAACTCACAACATATTTCTGTCTTTCTATCAAAACATTTAATGTGCAAACTGACACATCTGCTTTGCAAACAGCTCTTTAATCAGTATACTTTCTTCTGGATCTGTCAGTGTGATGAAGGCTACACAAAAAAATTTATCAATTTATCAGATATCAGGTCCAGGGATTAATCATGTTGGATTCTCAGTGGGTAAAATCTTATAGCGGTAAAAATAACTCTGCCTCCCTCTGGTGGTCATGTTCATATTTAATCTTTTAAAACCGGCAGTGGGCTAAGCTGTGTTTGTTCAGACTCATGGAGATTTATTTTATTCATATAATTTCCAAAAATACAAAAAAATTTAGCAAGACATGCAGAATATTTTTGATTTGATATAATGATGCTACTCAAAAGCTTTTTGAGTGTTGAATTTGAATATTTTACTCAATTCAAACATCATACTGCTTCAACACAGAGCAGAAACAAGCTGATAGACAATTTATATGTGATTCTGTCAGAAAGATGAAATAATAATATTACAAACTTAAACCTAATAAAGTGAAAATAATAGGTCACAGTGAATTAACTTGAAGTCTCTACATCATTCTGTAACCAGTATTAAAACTTATATTAGCTCTCAATTAAGCTTAATAGATTTTGTTTAGCTTGGTGAAGCAGACACAGATATACTTATTATGTCTGAATTACATTTGTTATTTATCAACTGTAAATACCAATTCAATTATATATTTATAAGTTAAATGTCTGATGCTCTCTCTCCTCTCTCTCTCCTTAGTTAAGTCTGCAATGTATGAAATAATGAGGAGAGGCAACTGGCAGATTGCTTCAGAGGTTGGTGCCAGCTGTGGTTCAGGGATCAGACCTTCAGCTGTTAATGGGAATTTGACATACAGTGTCCTGTAAGTGCTGAAACCCTCTATGACTCATTTCACTGGATAATATACGTGTATTATAACAAGAAATATTCATATATACTTGAGTCATCTACTATAATGTATAACGATACAGAGAAGACTCGAGAGAAAGACAATATTAATGACAGAACTATCCAAATAAAGGCATTAAAATGAAACCATTTGAACCAGTTGCATAATTGTTCGCCCCATATCTAACAGGCAGGTAACAAAATAATTCATGTCACATTAAATAACTTTCATATAATATAATAAAATAATTTATTGATTTTTAGATGTGCTGAGATGAAATTTAGGGGTGCTTGATCAAAATCGCCACTGGTTGGTGAAAAATACTGTTTTATTAAATTTTATCATGAGCATGCACATTATTATTATATGTTGAGAGAGAGAGAGATAGAGAGAGAGANGATGGAGGGAGAGAGAGAGAGAGAGAGAGAGAGAGAGAGAGAGAGAGAGAGAGAGAGAGAGAGAGAGAGAGAGAGAGAGAGAGAAAATCACTTGTTGCTCCATGTTACTGGCTTTGCTGCCCTCTTGTGGATGAATCGTCCACAATCTCAGACTGAGTTCTCGTCTCTCTGGCTGTCCACACTATTGGATTGTCTGTAAAAGCCAGTAGCATAGCTCATTTGTCTGAAAGGTAAATATGTTTGTCAATGAACTGAAGCCATCAGAACCAGAATCCCTTGTCATTATTCACAAACGGGTTAAAATGCTCATGTTATCAATATAACCGTGCACTCCAAATATTTTCCATCCAAATCAGAGGGAAACTGTATTGCATGGAAGAAAATCAATAAAGCATGGCAACAGCACTTGGATCAGGAGATAAGAGGAAGACAGCTGCATGCAACAGAAAACAGAGTGGGAGGAAACAGAAAATATGGAGTTAGAATGATTAGACTAAGAATATGAACTGAACAGGACTCTGCACATTATAAAGAAACACACAACTGGACTTTATAAGCCTTACTTTGGAAATATAATAGGTTACAGATTATTAGTTACATCATTTAAAATGTAATAAGTAATGCAACTATTTCAATTACTTAATCAAAGTAAAGTAACTTTAGCTAGGGTAAGTGTATCCATTAAGCACCAAAATTTATAAGTTCAGGTGTTTTTGTGGACACTGACATGATATATAAAGAAGATGATTTTTATAAAGCAAGATTTAGCTCTCATTTGAAAATGTATTCATTAGTTCATGTTGATTTTGGAATAATAAAGATATTTAATAAATCTAATAAATTAATCTGGCAATGGTTTAATTGGTAGTGTGACACCATTTAAGCCCATGTCATGATTTACATACAAAAACTAAAATTTTAAAAAGTAGGCCTATTGTTTTCAAATAATTAAAAATGACAAAAACAATATATGCGATAGCCTATATGTTAATTAAAAAAAAAAAAAGGAAAAACCATTGTGAGCAAAATCTTGAAGGTCTGAAATCAGATGTGTAATCATCCCTTTGCAATCATCAACATTTTCAAAGGAAACTGTAATAGGGTTAGACTTTTAACTAGTTACTCCCAAATGTTGAAACAGCAATGGTCTGTAACATGTAACATTGTCAATAACAAGAAATATGAGGAGATCGAGGATGACAGGAGCAGGTGTGTGTGTGTGTGTGTGTGTGTGTGTGTGTGTGTGTGTGTGTGTGTGTGTGTGTGTGTGTGTGTGTGTGTGTGTGTGTGTGTGTGTGTGTGTGTGTGTGTGTGTGTGTGTGCAGGAAGTGTCTCCTCACAGCACTGATATAGGAAATCTAACAAACCGGAAGATAATAGTAATGCAAAACCATTATCGCCATTTAACCTCGAAGAAGCAGCAACAGAAGGATGTTGTCTCGTTCGCAGTGATTGTTATTAGCGGCGATTATCATCTTACTGGTCTACTCATCCAGGATGGACATAAAGGCAAGAATTGAGTTAGAGCTTTGGAACTGCGCTCTGCCACAAGAAGGCTAAGTAAAATGATACACACTCACTCTAGATATCTCACTTTCAGGTCATCTTTCATGTGACATCTTGACATGTTGATACAAAGTTTCTTACACATTGTTGCTTTGGGAGCATGTTTACAGCGGGCAGGTGCTGCTGCAGGTGTGTATGTTCAACTTTTGTGCAGCTTGAGAATGCAGCACAGGTTTTTATTCCATACTGATGGCATATAAAGTGCCATTTATCGAACTTTTGATTTACGGACACACATCCATTTCATCTAAACCGCTGTGCCTTATAATAAAATGAGAATTCCCATGTAAATTTACCTACTCGACCAATATCTGGCCTCTATCTGGTCAATCAACCCCTTTTTTCTTCCATAAATTATCATTTTAAATCAGATGCAGACGCAGCATCACACCTAATCACACATACCATTTAAATATCAATGCACCACACTGACAGCATCGCTCACACAGGCTATACTGTATTCAATAGGCCATTCTTCAGGGACTATATGAGATTAAATAAAATAGATTCTATTTGTCATTCAAATTATAAACTATACAGTGCACATCAAAACAAGACTGGCAAACGACAGTGGCTCAATAGTGCAGAATATTAAGAATATAAGTGCTGAATATATGAAAAATTATAATGCAGAGGAATATAACAAACAACTCAAAAACATATTGCACGTTTGCATAAATATATTGCACAGCAGTAGTTTGTAAACCTGTACAGTACATGGAACAGACCAGCAGTGAAAGTGAGTGTGTGTATATGTATGTAGGAAGATTAACTTTTTATTATCTGTTAGTCAGCACCAAACACTTGTTCTCTGCTTATTTTATTTTAAGTGGGTGCTATCACAGTTTTATGAAACCGTGAGCATGGTTAAAAAAAGTATTCATATCATTTAGGCAAAACTTGAAATACTTAAAAGAATATTGTGCAATGTAATAATAATATAGTAGTGTAATTAATAGGCAGGCAGCAATGATTATGATTTATAATTTGTTCTCTAAAAATGGGGGGAAATATCAATCACTGTTACCCAAATCCCAAGTGGCATTTTTAAATGTTTTATTTTGTCTTAATCAAAAGCTCACATATGACTGAAAAAACAGAAAATATATAGAGTGGTGAAACTTAAATCATAGAGTTTGGACATTTTCTTCCTTGAAAAATGACTCAACTCAATTAACTGATTATCAAACTAGTTGGTATTTCAGACAATACTTGAAAAAGCTGAATTATTATGATTGATGTAATAGTGTACAAACAGCTAAATTTCTACTTAAATTTCTGCCCTGCATGTGATCTTTAATAGATTTTTTAAAATCCATTTTCTTCAAGTTTGACAGATGCTGACCAGATGTATGTATTTGTCCCCCAGATCTTGTGCTAGACAATTGTTGCTCGGTTGTCGGCAGATGTGCTTGTTGAGAAGATTAAAGACCTCAGCACAATAGAACCATTGGTAAGGAGAGACTCTGATGTACTAAAAAAAATTGCACCATCATCACCATATACTAAGCTGTATTATCAATGAAATGTGCTGTTCCTTCTGACAGAAAGAACTGGGGCTTTGAGAAGTCTACATCTGTATAACTGTGAAGTGGTAGTGCTGAATAACTACAGAGACAACATATTCAGACTACTTCCTCAGCTCAGGTACCTGGACGGGCATGACAACGAAAGATGATGCAGAGAGGTCAGGTTATGATGAAGACTATTTTTTACCCAGGTGTAGATAACTTTGATGAAGAAGTCAAAATAGATGACTTCTGTGGAGAGATGAGATGACAATAAGAGATTTTCCTTGTGTTATTGTTTAAAATGTTTTATTCTATTTTCATTATTGATTCATTGTGAAATATTTTGTAGATTTCCTTTCTATAAATCTTAAAATATCTTGTTTTGTCCAACACATAATCATAATTTTAAGACAAAGAAAAGCAACAAGTCTTAAAATGTGTAAGGTTGGAAGCAGAGCATGTTTGTCATCTTGCTTGGGAAACAACTGCAATGAATGATCAGTTATAAAATATGCAGCAGCTAAATGTATGTTGAACAACTGGTGATTTAATAGACTCATTCTTTCAGCTCTAATGAAAACTACATGTAAACATCAAAAAGTACCATCATATGTACTGCTAGCTTGCTCAGAACGGTTTTTCAACATTTTCTCACCCCGACCCAATTTTAAAGGTCTTGCTGCCAGAAGAGACCTCTTGCATTGCCTGGCTTGGTGGTCATATTACATTAATATTGTAATGTATCACATAATACTAAAACTCCAACAGTCCAATACTCAAAAGATAAATAATTTAAATATGAAATAGCAAATTCTCCCCTCTGAGAGGCTAGTCCCTTTTTTCACTTGATAAATCATCTAAATAGTTGGCGTTTACATGCTGTCTGTGTGTGTGTGTGCCTACATTCAAGTCTATTTTTGATCTGTTACAGTCAACTGGCAGAGGCTGATGGTTTCTGAATATCACCAAAAGTTTATCCACAACACCACAGCGGAAGTGTTGTCATGTGGAGAGAAGTGGAAAAGTTTGATTGTCCAGCAGCAGCTGCTCCTCTGTGCCTTAATGTGTTTGTTAAATGGTGGATAAAATGTATTTAGAATAAGACTTTTTTGTGATCACCTAAAGATAACTGAAGATGTTAAATTGCTTGTTGAGAGAAGTGGAAACAACAGCTCCCCCCTGTCATCACTGTACCATGAAAACAATAAAGTGTTCAATTTGCCTTCTTTTATTTAGAATACAGTGCGGACTGGTGATTTTAATACATTATTCACATGTGTGCTTGAGGATGTTGTCATCTGATTTGCTTAGTCTCCCCCTTACAATCAACATATTTACTCTCAAATTCTGCGATACAAGAAATTATACCTCCATTATCTCCAGAACTTGCTCAACGTCACAGACCATTGATTCAGTCTGTTTTTAATAAATATCACCCTCTTGTGGTGCATTAACTCTTTTACAAGTTCATATTTCAACAAGCCTGCAGTAATAATGCTTATGGGGGAAACATTTGGGATGCTATTTCTGTCATGTCTCCTGAAATATGTACAATAAAAGCATACATTTTGATTCACAGCATGAGGAGCACAGGTTAAATAATACCGTTAATGATGACACATCACATGAGTGAGGCAGTGTGCACAATGTTATGTGAATTAGCCTTGTCAAAATGACTGAAAATGCCTGAATTGTATTTACACCTGTCTACACCCTGTGTCTATATAAACCTTATCTTATCAATAGTTCATTTTTTTTGTTCTGTCACTGTGATAAAAACCTTGTTGTCTTCACAAGGACTGGAAAACAGACTTAAAAGGATTTTCTATACTCATGTATTATGTAAACTGTACAAAGTTTGAGACTTTACAGGTCAAAGAGGATACATTTTTAATACGCCTTTTTCATGGAAGACATTTTGATTCACCAAAGTAAGAAAGCTCTTTGTGAGAAGTTATATATAATTACAATTTTTATTTTTCATAATAATGTCTTGTTTCTAGATAGTAAATATCTAATTAATTGATTAAGCAAGTTGTTTTGAGCACAGTTTGAAGACCACCAGCTGAGGATCTTTAATCGAGAGCGCCTGCACAAAAATCTGAAGATTTATTTCTTTTTAAACAGAATCATAAACCACACATGGAGCCACTTTATTAGTGTTTGTGTGAGTTAAAGACATCTGCAACATCACTTGACTTGGATCTGTAAGACACTTGAGACTATTTAAACACTGATTTTACAGATGTGGTTGCTGAGATGATAACACCAGTGTAATAGTGCAAACAGAGCATTCAGATATCAGAATATTTCTGTTATGTGTCCAGGAGTAATAAGATTGAAGAAGCATTTATTCCAGTATTCCAGATAAGTGAGTCTAAGCCAGATCCCTCCAATATGTGTGATGAGGCCAGCAGTCTAGCAAATACACATGAAATATATATCATAACATTTCTTTCTGACAAGTTACTTAAGATTTGTACAAATAAATGGCTCTCTGCCATCCAGCATACAAACCCTAGTCAGAATACTGCCAGGAAAAAACCCTCAAAACAAAACAAAAAAACTAACAGGCAGTTTATTTCAAATGTTGTTAGTCTTATTCAAACCATTTCCTCATAAAATGCAAGCCAAGGAAAAACAATCATCATTACTCACAACATATTTATGTCTTTCCGTCAAGATTTAATGTGCAAACTGACACATATGCTTTGCAAACTACTTTATAATCAGTGCAGGAACACTTGAACATTAAGAAAAAAAGAAATGTATGAGTAGTGTGGTGATTGCTCAACCACAGGATATGAACTTGTCAAAATCATAATAACCACAGTACCTGATTATTCTCTCTAAACACAAACCAGGTTTTTGTTTAAGATAGATGTCCCCACCCATCACTCTGCTCACCGTCTGCTGCCGCTACAGTCAGCTGTGTATCTGTCAGCATGATGAAGGCGACACAAACACCTTCATCTAGTTCATAGACTGCTGCTGACTCATCAATTGCACAGCTCAGGCAAACTTTTGATTTGTAGCTGAGTGGATCATAATGAAAAAAAAAATGATTTAGTGATAAACATTAATTAATGCCATATTCACATTGTGAAGATCCCAGACTGTTTCAAAGAGCTACACTGTTCACTGTAACTACTGTGTTTACGAACATGTGATCACTCAAAGCTGAAAGCCAGTTCTTAAATCTAATGGTCATTGTTACCATTTCAAATCCAATTTTCTGGAGTACAAAGCAAAGACAAAAGACCTGAAAGGAAGCTTTAAATTTTACCTTTGAAACCAACATTTTTGACTCTTAATTCCAATTCAGAGGCCTTCTCTCACAGTGGAAGCCTGAGGAGCGAAACTGTACCTCATGACCAGTCACCCACACCCAAAGCTCACAAATGGCAGATACAATAGAAAACATGTCATCCCATGATGGACAATAACTGGCAAACAATGTACCAGCTGTTGTAATAAATGTAAAATATATCTGTATAGCTCCCATTTCTTAATGTGTGATTGTGTTAGATTATACTCGACAGCAGCTGCCACTAGGAACAAACACTGTTTATTTTTTGCTTTAATTATTTACATCCTGCAATGACTTCTATTATTTCAGTTCATTATTTACCAATGAACATATAAAAATATGGCTACAGGCTTATAGGCTCTGCCCTGAAGCATCATTAACACGTGATTGATGGTCATTTTCTTAAAATTCATACTAAAGAAGTTTGCATTATTGGCCACATTTAGAGAAATCTTTTGGATATGCCAGCCTTGTTCTACCTTTATTATATAATCAGTCTTGATACACCATTTTAACTCTGCCATCTGTTGTTATGAAACCACAACACAAAGTCTGCACCAATCAGTCTACCACTTACTGCTGCCCGCAGGTTGAAGAGGCACAGCTCTAACCTTGAACTGTTGAAGGTTGCGCACACAGCATGCTCAAATTTCGCAAGAAGTAAAAATTTGCATCCAAAATAATATATAATGTGTTTCATTTTTAAACCTATGACTGCATAAAATAAAATTTCCACTTTTTAATGAAAGCTCTAATTCGGTGGTATACATATTTAATTAGATGGTCATCACCATACATAATGAGGTGCTTCATATCTGCAGCTGTCTGTTAAAAGCTTACTGGACTGCTCAAGAGCATCATGCTTTTATTAATGATCATTAAATGCTACTGAACTTCATGCACCATATATTTGCCCCGAACTTCCAAAATATTGGTATGCAGCAGATGGTACTACGAAAGAGGACAGGATGAGTCTGAGGTAAATGCTTTACCTGACCTACAAAATTTCCAGAGGAAGCTCATGAGCAACTGGATTAAAAAAAAAAAACTAGACTTCACATGACATTCAAGTCTCTATGCTGCCACACTGTGGGTGTATTTTGCAGATGCAGGTCTGGCCATGTGAGACAAGACGACTTCTGGTAGCTGTAGCTATGGGAGCGTCATCTTAGATGGAAATGCTGCTGCAACAAAAAGCCCTTGAGCTGTCACTGGTTTGATGTTCAAATTTTAAAAAACATTGTGGTTGTCCTGAAAATATCACAAAAACATTGGAGGCTAAAAGTACATCTCCATAAATGCTCATTTCATATGGATGACACATCTATCAGTGGTTGATCTGGTCCAGGAATTATTCATGCTGGATTCTCAGTGGGTAGAATCTCATAGTGAAAAAGAACACAGTTGCCCTCTGGTGGTCATGTTCATATTTGACCTTTTAAATGGCTGGGTTGTTCAGTACAAACTTGTGCTGTGGAGCCAAACCCACTGAGCTTCATTTTAAATTTTAATAAAGAGCCCAGCATTTACAGTAGTACAGTACCCAATACATCAAATTAAAATGTGATCAAATACTTTACTCAGTGCAAACATCATACTGCTTCAACAGAGCTGAAACAAGTTGACATATAATTTATATATTTATTTTCTGCCAGAACGTATATCCAATTAAGACGGAAGAATAAATCATACTGGAATACCTTGAGTTCTCTACATCCACTGTTAAAATATATTAGCTGACAATTAATCTTAATAGATGTTGATTACGTTGGTGAAGCACACACAGATAAACTCATTATTCTCTGCATTACATTCATTATTTATCAACTGTAAATACCAGTTCAGTTATACATTTATAAGTAAATGCCTGATGTTCTCCTTAGTTAAGATTAGCCTCATTAACCATTTATTTCATTAATGGAGGAAAGCTGACAGTTAGTGTGTCAGTGAGTCTGCAGTGTATGAAACAGTGAGGAGAGGCAACTTGCAGATTGCCACAGAGGTTGGTGAAAATACTGTTCTCCATGTCTTATCATGAGCATTCACATTATTTATGACAAACATGAACTGGCAAGGAGAAGGAGAGTGACAATCCTTCCTCTTGATAGCCAAATATTTCTGTTTACTGGAGAAATACTCCACTTGTGTTAATATATTTAATGTTTCCTTTTTACATTAGACTTTGATTTTGCTTAAGATAGTACTTGTAACTACTTTAGATATGTGGTTTATGTTAAGCCTTTAACTAAACCTCACATAGCCTACTTTATTTATGTATATGTTTAAAACTGAAAAACATTTAACTCTACTGATGGTCACTTGCTCCAAATTACTGGTTTTGCTTCCCCCTTGTGGATGAGCTGCCCATAACCTCAGACTGAGCCCTCCTACCTGCCAACACCACAGATTATTCATTGAGAAGAAGCCACTCAGTGTAGCTCTGTCTGCCCAAACTCATAATCCCTTCATTAGTTTCTCATTTGTGTAAATCTCATGAGTCGTGACAAAAAGTAGCTTCACTGCAATTTTTGGTGGGTAATACTTCACGTGAAAGGTTGAGTTCACATATATCAGAAAGAGTAATAGTTTGTTATTGCATAAGGTAGAATTATACCTCACACATGAAAATGTAATTTTATTTTTATAACACTTGTATGTTGTTTAATTTGTTGTTTTCCAGTCTGTCTTTTTGTATTCTACTGAGGTTAAATCAAACAAATATCTATTTAATATACCATAATGTTATCATATCTGCATATTTTAACTTTCATTAAAGTAATCTGATACATCTCTGCACCAACATAGCTTGGGCTTATAGGAAATTTCATATTTTAACCAGTTATTTTTCTATCTGACATTTTATTTTTTTATTTAATTTGATAATATGACAAGTCTCTATAAGAAGTAGAGGCATAGGCTAGCAGCTTTTGTTACCATGATTTTGTGTCATATTTGTTTTATGCACAACACTTTGAACATGTTTTATTTTATTGTGTATCTTTCTTGTTTTGTGAACAATTGGACAAATGTGTTCTGAGTATGTGGTTTTATGATAAAATGAAATAAAACCCCCCATTAAAATGCTCTATTATCACCAGTTTTAAACAAGGATTTAAGCAGCATGAAGGCTTAATAGTGACACTGATGTAGTCATAATTTCCCCGTGGCATGTACTCAGTGTAAAAAACAATTTATTATTACATTTATCCATGTAAACTTAAAACAACCAAACCTCACACAACAAAACCCCACCCAGTTTTATAAGGGTGGCTCCATTGGCCTGTGTGTCTGTAAATCCGTTCCCTCTTTATTTGCCTGCTGCCATTGGTCGGCGGTGACGACAATCCCGAGACGTGCTCCCGCCCACCGAGCGGATCAAGTTTGAATGAACAACAGCAGCCTGTTCTGGAGGTGGTAGTTGCATTTGCAGTAATTATTAACAGTGTGTATCATCTCACGGGTGCACTGATCCAGGATGGACATGAAGAAAAGAATTCACCTAGAGTTGCGGAACCGCACTCCGTCAGATGTAAGTTGGGCTTCACGTCTCGCTTGGTGATGTTTCACTCTCAGCTAATGGAGAATCTTTCGTGTGATGTCTTGGCGTGGGGGATTCAAAGTTTCTTGCAAGTTAAAAAGATGATGCAGGCGTCGGGTCACATTGTTGGTTTGGGAGCATGTTTACAGTGGACAGGTGCTGCAGGTGTGTCGGTTCAACTTTTGTGCGGCTCTAAGCTTTTCGTGTGCAGTTTCAGGATGCAGCACAGCTTTTTATGCCAGCGGTATAAACAAGGCAAGCAGTATGAGGAGCCATATTTGTAACTTTTGATCTACGAACGCGCCCCTTTTCGTTTTAAACCCCCTGTTATTGTTATGTACTCGTTGTTCGATGTGCTATTATGCATGCTTTGACCATAAAATTGCATTCACCTGGAGATTTTTAAGCCGTGCACTTGGCGCGTTAGGGATGCGGATACTCAAAGTCATGAAATTATCAATGATGCATAAAGATCATAGCCTCCAACTATCGCCTTACAGCTGCATCCTAGACCCCTTAGTTTCTCCCACTATCCGGTTGAACTCGTCTTATTTCTGCAGGAAGTGCATTCAAACATGTAGCACAGTTTACACCAGGGGAGCCTGCAACCCGTGCAGCCCCCAACCGGAGCCTCAGTGCGCACAGACGGCCGAAAGAAAGCGGCGTTAGCGGGGGACCGTTACCAGCCGGCAGCCTGGGCGAAAACACACAGATAAAATATAAAAAAAAACAAACAAACATGCCCGCGTCATCATTAACTACTGGGCGTTAGTTAAGCTGTTTCCCCCTCGGCGTTGCTTCTTGTTTTCGGCTCGACCACGATGAAAACAAAACGGTCGAGCCGCGTTGTTGCTCTAGTTTTCCAGAACTAGGACAAGCCGCCATTTTACTGAGAAACAAAGGCATTTCGAAATACGCCGAATATCCCCGTTTTTTATTCGACACAGACGACGAACGATTCATCATACCTTCTTATATACAGAAGTCTTATACACGCCATCAATCCAATCGGCAACTGTTTAGCCCAACCAACAATGAAACGTTTGCCTGGCAGCTATCTAATCGGCTTTAGCTGCCCCTCCTACTCACAAATGACCCTGTGCACGACTCGTAGGTCTGTTTGCCTCCGACTTGTTTTCTCTAATGTTCCCTCCGCGCCGCTCACAAACACGTCTCTTATTACACGTCGGCTCGGTTAACTAGTACAAATAAACTCACATAAGCCGCCGTAATACGTCTATTTCTACTGAAAAAAAGTAGCCAAACGTGATATTTACGTAACGGAAAGTAGAGCCAACGCATCGCGACACCTACAGCGTTGAAATGAGAAGCTGGTAACGGTACATTGATGGAACGTTTCTCTTTTTTTTTAATCGTTCCAATCCTCAGTGCTCATTGGCTGAGTCACGTTCGAGAACGGCACACCTGTGATCGCATAACAGAGCTTTTCAAATATCAATCCATAATCAGTGCTCATAGAGAGTAGCCTACAATGTGTCTAGGGTTACTTTATAAATGTAATGTGTAATGTAACTATTTCAATCACTTAAAGTAGGCCTAATCAACTTAAAATATTTTATTACTTTTAATTACTTTTCTAATGATTCTTCATAAGGGAGATCATTTCTTATAAAGCAAAACATGTATTTGTTAGTTCATGTAGTTCCTGTAATAATAAAATAAAGATATTTTATGAAAAAAGTCAGAAGTCTGGTATGGGCTTAATCGGTACTATGACACCATTTAAGCCCATGTGTACTCCAAAGGTCCACATTACGATTTTTTATAAAATATAAAAAGGATATTGCTTTTTGATAATCAAGAACTGCAATATATGTATTTAGTAACATGTTAAATATTCAAAAATGAAGAAAAAAAGCCTCCTGAGTAATATCACTGACTTTAGATGTAACCCCCTTTGTAATCATCAACATTTTCACTAGAAACTTTTATTTAATTACATGTTTTTTCTCAGTAACTCTAACAGATTACAGTTACATTTATTTTATAATTAAATTATGTAACCTTGTTACACGTAACTAGTTACTCAACACTGAATGTGTTTATTAGATTATAGGCCTACTTAAGTTGATGGTCACCAACAGAAACTTGTTCAATGTTTTTCTTATTGTAATTGGGTATTATCACAATTTTTTGCAATCATAAGCATATCCTTAAGGGAAAACGTGAAATAATAAATTATAAAAAATACAGAATGCTGTCTTAATGTTATAATAATCTGGTTATGTGATAAATAGGACTGCAACTAATTATTTTCATTATAGATTAATCTATCCATCTTGAGTAATCAAATTGTTGTTTGGTTTATAAAATGTCAGCCACTGTTTCCCAGGGCCAAAGGTATCTTCCTTAAATGTCTCATTTTGTCTTAACCAACAGTTCACAATACAAAGATATTCAGTTTACTGTCTTAGAGGAATAAAGAAACCAAAAAATATGCTGATTTGTTTTGAATGCAAAATGTCATCAGCTAATCTGCAAAGAAAAAAATAATTTAAAAAGCATAATATTCTCCTGTGCAAGGAGTAGAAGTATAAAATGGTAATACTCAAGTAAAATACAAGTACTTGAGTAGATGACTTTGCTGACTTCCAGTCCCTGTAACAGCAGACATGGTTATCCTATTTTAGCTTGCTTCTTCAATAAATACTTTAACATACCATTTTTATCAAAGGATTTTAAAGCGAGACTAAACAGGTTTTGTCAAAAAATTTTGTGTCGTCTCTATTTGATTTAAGGGTTTTCAACTATTTTCAAGTTTGACAAATGCTAACCAAATGTATTTGTCCATTTTCTAGGTCAAAGAACTTGTGCTAGACAACTGTCGTTCGAATGAAGGCAAGATCGAGGGTCTAACAGACGAATTTGAGGAGCTGGAGTTTCTAAGCACAATCAATGTTGGACTGACGACAGTTGCCCACTTGCCGAAGCTAAATAAACTCAAAAAGGTTGGTGTCTTTCTACACAAAAGATGCCTGTGATTTAGGCAGCAGTATGTCTTTGCATATTCTGATTATTTTAATTGTTTAACAGCTTGAACTCAGCGATAACAGGATCTCAGGAGGGTTGGAGGTGCTGGCGGCAAAATGCCCCAATCTCACACATCTCAACCTCAGTGGCAACAAGATTAAAGACCTCAGCACAATAGAACCATTGGTAAGGAGCGACTCACTATCACTATATACAAAACAGTAGAGATATATTGAGCTGCGTTATTTATGGATTGTGCTATTCCTTCTGACAGAAAGAATTGGGGACCCTGAAAAGCCTAGATCTGTTTAACTGTGAAGTGACAAACCTGAATGAATACAGAGACAATGTATTCAAGCTACTACCCCAGCTCACATACCTGGATGGATACGACAAAGACGACAAAGAGGCACCGGATTCCGACGCTGAGGTTTACGCAGAGGGTTTAGATGATGACGAGGATGATGAAGACGGTCAGTCCGAGGCTAGAGAGCTTCATATAGCTTTGTGTGGATTGACATTTTTTTCTTTCTTTTTTTTAAAAATCATGTTTGGGTTTTTGCACATTTGGCTAATAACAACTGGTTTCACCCAGATGTAGATGAGGAGGAGTACGATGAAGATACTGCACCAGGAGATGAAGAAGAGGAAGAGGGAGATGATGACGAAGAGGAGAACGAAGAAGAGGAAGAGGACGACCTCAGTGGGGAGGTGAGATGAAAATAAGACATTTGCCTTCTCTAATGTGTAAAAATGTTACAAATTATTGATTAATTTGTTAAATATGTTGTCTTATTTGCTTTAAAATGTCAGCACTGAAGCATGTGACAACGTCTTTACTTGTGCAAACCTAAAAAATATTTGGTATATTATCGTGGAAGACCACAAAGATCAGCAATACCACATTTACAAAACCAGGAAAAAACCCAAAGTTCCCCTTTTTTTATCGTAGTTTATCAATCATCAGAATTGGTGCTTATGCATTTTCTATGAATCAACTGAATTGATTTTGCACTAATTGTTTCAGCTCCAAAAATATTCAGTCCCAGTCTCACCATACTAACCTTTCCTTGTCTTTTTGTGAAGGAGGAAGAGGACGAAGATCTGAATGATAGAGAGGTTGATGATGAAGATGATGAGGGTGAGTAAAATTTGCTGATGTTACCTCAAACATTCAGAAAAAAAAAGCACTTTATTTATTTACTCCACCCCAGAGTTGATGGAAGTGAAAATCACATACAATTTGAGCCGACATCAGTGTTGTCAGGAGGCAAAAACCTGAAAGAGAAACTCAACAAGAAACACATACGTGCCTGATTCTTGTGTTTGTGTCTTAAATGTGACTCTTTATCTTCTAGAAGAGGAGCGAGGTCAGAAGAGAAAAAGGGAACTGGATGAAGAAGGGGAGGAGGACGATGACGATTAAGAGTCCTTTTTGATGCTAAGTTGTGAAAACTTGTATCTCCCAGTCACTTCCCAACAACCCTACGTATTTTTCCCCCCCAAGTTTCATATTGCAGTAGGAGTGGTTTTTGTTATTGGCCAGTCAGGTAGAGGGGTCCGTTTGGAGAAATAAGTTATACAGTTATCTACCTTTGATGCTCCCGTGTTCAAGTCTTTACAGTCCACTTTTAACTGCTTCCTGGACACAAATTTTGTAATATCGAACAATGGCAAAGATAAACCTTTTTAAGAAATGTTTGTTTTCTCACCGTTTGTGTAAGACCAGTTTCTGATGACTTCTGTATTTTAAGAACTCAACTCCCCCTTCAAAATAAAAAAAAAAAAAACAAAACAAAAAAAGAGTGCATGTCTAATACATTTTAAAGTCAACTACTGGATTTCATGTATGGCTGTCCTCTCCTCGTCTTAAACTTTTTTTTTTTTTGCATTGCACTTCTCTCTTTCTCTTTTTTTAAAAAAATGTAAGTTATGTGTTTGTAGTGTCACCAGTATGCTCTCTGCTGTCCTGGTGTGAAACTTCTGTCTGAACATGCACAGTGTGACCCTCACAGGGCATATTTTTGAATCGTGGCAAAAAAAATGTCTGCCCTTGTCAAAGCTGCTCCTCCTCCTTAAACCCTCAGCTTTGATAGTTCGGAAATTACGTGTTCTTGTAAATAATGACCAAATCTATTTTTTTGTATTCTCTTTGATGATGGCAGACATTGAACAGACAACTGAGAAGAATTGTAATAAGATATTAAATATGTATGCTGCTTTATCTAAAACACGCAGTGTGAAATTTCTTGAATCTGAACATAACTTTGTATGCATAATCTTTCCATAAAGAGAAATGTTAAACATCAGAATCCATTATCGCTTTTTCCATGTTCTTTTCACACAGGTGGCAATGTTTGAATTTGTGGTGGTAGTGTAGAGAAGTTCTTGATATAAATGGAGGTTACAACTGCAACTATGTGCATTGAAAATATATTGTTTCAAAGTGTAAACTCTGGAAAACGGTCAGTTATTTGGACTTTGTTTTCACTACTATATGTAATGGTCAAATTGGCCTACCTCAGTGATTATTCACTCTTTGTTAAATCCACTGTCATCAGCCAAATTATGTTTCTTTTTCCCTCCCATTCACTTCAATAAATCCCTTTTATATATGCTTTGTGGTCCGTGGTCCTTGTACAGCAACATGTTCAAGTGAAAAAGTGTATATAGATGTGTTGATTACAGTCATAATGTAACCTATAGTACTACCAAATACAAGTATAAGACAAGTATACAAGGCAAATTTAAACTGGAGTTTACTTGTTTTTTTAAAATGTTAATCACAGCTTCAGTGCCAAACAAACTTGGAGCAATTGCCAGGGTAACACTAGTTTGTCCAAACCAAAATGCCATTTAACAAAGTTTCAGTCATATTAACATCACAAATCAGCATTCCTTCCCGATTATCCTACCTTACCAAAAAAGTAAACAGTAAAGTAATTGATTTAAGCCGTAAGTACACCCACATTTGAGTCTTTTAGCACAGCTCCAGCTGCAACTTCACCTGTCTTTCCACTAATTGTAGTTGATCGGTCTCTGGCAGCTTATTAGCTCATTAATACTTTCAATGTTCCTTTTATTATTCCTGCAAAGAAAATACATATTCACCATTAATGTGTCAGCGGTTCAAGTCTACATCTAGAGGGTTTCTTTTTTCAGATTTAATTGAAGCCATAAAGCTTTAGACCCTTTTTGTCCCCACTATGATGTGATCAGGGATGACTTGTGACCTTCTGTCTATCACTTGCTTTTAACTTACTGGAGGTAACAAATCCTCGCTGTGCATTACATCTGACCCACATTTTTCATTTTCCTAATCACCCAAGAGCACAATCAGTAATAAGACAAACCTAAATAGTGATAGGGTCTTAACTGAAAGACATGGCATATTAGCAGTATTGTTTTGGTAACGGCTTGAACCTGGCTAGCATAACAGCCAATAAAACATTAATCCGGTCATCATTTCTCTTAACATTTAAGTTGAAGGAAAAAATAAGTTTTGATGAGAAAAGAGAGGTTTTTAAATGGCAATTTAGTATAAGTCTGTTGATGGTATCACTGGAGAAGGAGAGGCAGATGACCTGGTAGTCTCTAGAGCAAAGTTACACATCTACAAGTAAACATGGCTTAGTAATAGTGATATACTAGTTTAAATGTAAAAGAATGGTTATTATTAGTTTTTACTACTAGGAATAGCCAAGAATATGTTATCATACCTTGTCTGAAGTTATGTCGTTGGAATCAAATAACGTTTACAATTTAAGGTCCAGTTTCACAAAAATCTTGCACCATTTGAACCGGAAACATTCAGCGAAATCTATCAAGCATCACAATCATTACTTGTGCAGCCACATCATCAGAAACAATTGGATTAACAAGTAAACATGTTATTAGCTAAAAAGGTAAAGTGTGACAAATAAATAGAAGCAAATATACATAACTCCTTCATCCTCCAAATTAGCCCTGAAACCAAAAAAACAGCCAGAACGGTCAAATAGTTACACAAGTCCCCTACATCAGGATCCCTGTCTCTCCTGCTGCTTTCTCACTGTTTAAAGACGAAATGAAAAAAACACAAAGTGAATGAACTATTCACTCTCCTTGGGAATAACGACTGCATTTGTGTAACTATGTAGGAGTGTTATGAAGTTAATTTATATCCAACATTTGTAGATGAGAAAAGTTGTTACAGGATA
>JANJYP010013738.1:0-10098 GCA_024605115.1 Rastrelliger brachysoma | reverse complement strand
AGAGTCAATGCACAGATTGCTTTGTGAACTGTTTTTCACCCCTTTCTTGCATAAAGCTATACACACACACACACACACACACACACACACANACACACACACACACACACACACACACACACACACACACACACCCTGAATCACGCACAAATAAAGATTAAATTTATACCAAAAACAAGGCACATTCAAAACCGCTTAAAAATATCAGCTGTCAAATAACTTTTATCAAATCACAAATCTCATTTTATCTGTCACTCCCATCATCTCTGTTTTATACACATACGCGTGCACACACCTTAACATACACACACACCTATTTGCTACATCAACACATGCAAACTCCTTCATTTTCGTCTTCCTACTCTCACCCCAAAAGCGAGAACAAAGCTGCATCTGCACATATGGAAGATCAATAATAAATGACACAGCTTACACACCATATACAGTTTCTGGGTACACTGAGTCCTCTCCCTCTACCTCTTTTTCCTGTCAGCAGGAAGCACCGCATCATCACTATCCTATTCCTCACCCTCGCCCCTATACGCCCTACACACAAGCTCAGACACATACACACAAGCTCATACACACACACACACACAAACACATATACGCATGCAACATTCACTTACACAATAAAACTTCTCCTTCAGAGCTCAAAGTGAACTGTAGAAGATGAGTGGAGGTGTGTGTTTTGTGATGTGAGTGGTGCAGACTCACCCCCCTCTGTCCCTGTCTTCTCTGCAGCTGATGGTGGACCGGTGACTACGGTTACCCCTGTCTGGATGCACGGATAGAGGCGCCGGGCAACAGCATCAGCAACAGCATCAATGCTGCCTCCATGACATCACCTTAGACATGTCTTATTGGTCCGAGACTCTGCCAGCATCCAAGCCTCACAGCCAATAGGAGCAGTGAGGGAGGATGGGGGGAGGGCTGTCAGTTCTTTGTGGTGTACTGCAGGGTGGGTGGTAGAATCAGTGTTTTATTATGTGGCGCAGGAGTGTGTGGTTGTATGTGTGTGTGTGCCTTTATATGTGCATGCATGAGCAGTGTATTATGTATGAAGCTGCAAGAGTTGAGTCAAGTAATGGGAGAAATTGATGTGGACTGGTAGTCTGCGTGTGTGAGTGTGCGTGCATATGTGTGTGTGTGTTTATCTCAGCAGGGGGCCCAGCTAGGAAGCACGCAGGACACTAAATTATTTAGATCCTAACTGTAAAAAAAAAAAGAAAAAAAAAAGTGGAACCTTTTGCGATGTGAAGCACATGCCGGTTTGTTACTGTAAAACCTGCAATTGATAATTGTGCTATTACTGCACTTTCAGAAGCATTGTATTTAAATTTGAAATATTACCACTATATAAAAAAATGCTTAATTTCACCAATTTGTCATATTTGTTGCTTGTAGTTGTATATTTGCAGCATGTCAGGTTTTTCATTTACAGCTCCAGTCTGCATGTGCTGTAAACATATCTAATCAACCAGCTGGTCATTTCTTCACTAGGGTGGTGCTGTTTGTTACATCTTGGGCTCTAGAAATTGAGATGGGCACTCTCAACAGTTTCTTACTAATATAAATGTGGATTCTATTTAACGTTACTGACACAAGTAAACTATGTTCTCATGTTTTTGGACAACTTCATAAATCTAAAAACAGTCCTGTCATCAAGGCTGCCAACTTTTGACTTCATCTTGGAGTGAGATTTGTTCCCATAGTGTGTGTGTATGTGTGGTAATTTGTGTTTGTCAGGTAACATTTTTGATATACACTCTGTATTTTTTTTTCACAAACATAGGATAAGAAAGATCTATGCTCCTCACCCAAGTCACTCCCATTATCCAACACTCCCCACTTTAGTCTCTCAAGTCTATCCAAATAGAAGTAAACATGCCTATGCATTAGTGTCTGGTTATCTTTTAAAATGGGGCTGTAAATCAGGAGAGCTACATAATAGGTGGAGATGTGGCTGAATGTCCTCCCTGTGTAATTTTAAACACATTTCCGGCATTTCTACACCACAAAACCTCTGGGATTAAGTCTGTAAACTACACTAGTCTAGATTGGTTAGATTAAAGTTGTTATGAAAATCAGGAATGCATCAATAACAGTAATGCAATCGAATGGATCAGAACAGGAAATTACAGTTATTTCGTATTAGACACCAAGCCACTGAATGCTCCGGTCTGTGGATTATGTACTAGGCGGCCCTTGTTTTTTTCTCTGCCATTTATTACATCTTAGTTGCATCACAAACTTTCTTATTTCACAACTAAACAGTGCACTAAAGTATGTTTCTGGAAGTATTTGACAGTCTGCATAGTTTGGCAGTTTGAGCCAATTTTCCTGAAGTTGTATTGTCGAGTTGTAATAATGCAAATTCAAATACTGATGTTCAGCTTTACCATGTCATACCCATCATGCACTGTGTAGCTAGATCTCCTCTCCATTGAAAATGAATGAGATACATCAGCTTAGCATCCATCTATGGTTGCGCCACAATATTTTTTTACTGTATCAAAAAATGAGAGTGTGGCGTGACAGCATATGAAAAGGATCTATGAAGTGAGAGTTCCATTAGGGTAAGCCTACTTTACTAATTAAATCACACTTTCACAGTTTCATTAATTCATTCAGAAATAGAGAATATTATGGCTTAACAAGCAGCAATCTTACATTTTGGAGGTATTTCCTATCAGCAGCTAACCTAATATCAACATATATGATTTCACACAGCAGTAGAAATCTGGTCACGGGGAGGCTAAAGGGTTCACACACTTTCATAAGCAACAAAACCAGGTGTTTCCTAAATGATGGCCTGGAAGTGGTTAGTGTTAGCCATTTAAAAAGACATACAATTTAAATCTACCACTAGACATTGCAAATAGTTGACCACTTCTGTTCTTTCTTCTGACAAAATGCTATTAAAAAATGGGATATTACCTCCCTCAAATGCTTTAATTCTTGCTGTAATGTCACACCAGGGGCTCTGGAGCAGTTGTCTTCAGTGTAATGCCCTTTTCCATTTGTGCTCCCTGCCTCGAGAAAGTCTGTGCATGCCACTGCTATATTTTCTTGCTGAGCCTTTTAAAGTGAGTGAGTGTGAACACCTGTGGAGACTAATTACTATAGCACTGTTATTACTGTAACTGCAAGACTATTGGCACCATTACCAATGGAAATTATGTTGTTAAAACATCAAAACAACAATAAATAATGACAAAACAACACATAAAAAATGATTTAAAAGACTGGAGGATAAGAAGCACAAAAACACTGAAGAAAAGCAGAGATAAAGTGACGTATCAGTTGTTGCCGCCCTTTGATCCTGTATGCAGCTCACACAACCTACATGATGTCACCACGCTGTCCGCAGACTCACCAGATTAAAGAGCCGTGTGCTTACAACACTGGAGGAGAGAGGAGAGAGCGGCACGAGGTCACAACAGGGTGTGTCCTTCTGTCGCTCTATCCTCTCTCCTCTCCTCTCCTCTCCTCTCCTCTCATCCAGCCATCGCTGACAGTAAATGCATATGTGATATTAGACATCGCACACATCCTGGAAATGAGATCACCCACCAGAGGAGGAGGGAAAGGGAGAGAGTAAAGAGAAGAAGAGAAAAGTGAGCAAGAAGAAGAAGAAGGGGGAGGAGGGTGGGGGGTGAAGAAGAAGAAGAGGAGGAAATAAGATCAAACAGATTTCAGTTTGAGTGATTCTAGGAGAACAAAGATAAGAGGAAAGGAGAGCGAAGAGAGGAAAGAAATAAGAAACAGGGAAGCATACTGGAAACACCCAAGGGAAATGAGACAAGTTGGGAAGAGAGGGTGAGTTAAAAAAAAAAAACGCTCTCGGGATATAGGATGAAGAATCCCACATTTTACACAACATGAAAGCTGCTGAATATTGGGATGATGAAGAGAAATGGTAAAATCAGATCCTCATGTCTAGAAAGAATACCTGTGGGAGGCTACAGTGCTGTTCAAGCCAAAGCTGCCAGGAAACGAACTGCAGAAACACCGAGGGAGGATATACAGTATATTTAGATTTCAAATAAAAATCAAGGAGGGAAAAAAAAGATGAAGATTAGCTGCAGAACTGGTTAGATTTGCTGTCTTATAAATAATGTTTAACAGATGCATTTCTTGGAGTGTTTTGACTTTTGGATCTTTTTAAGAATGAGAAATACAAATAAAGCTGATGCAGCTCTTTAAAGCAATCAAAACTCATATCCTGAAAGCAACTACACACACACACACACACACACAGTACACATACACACACACACACACACACACACACACACACACACACACACACACACATACAAGCACACGCCCTCTCCACTCTGCGCTGCAAACCCTCGTGGCCTGTAAAAACATAAACAGTTACAGTAGCTTAGCGGCAGCACGAGAGTCCTGATCTAAAGTCTGACATCATCTCTCAGTGTCTCAGGATGAGATCATCCAATATAACTACTGGTCTTACTCACTCTACTGAAAGTGTGTGTGCATCTGTCTGTGTGTGCGTGTGTGTTAGTGTATGTGTGTGTGCTGTGCATCTGTGTGTGTGTGTGAATGCGTGTGTGTGTATGTGTGTGTGCTGTGCATCTGTGCGTGCATAACGGATTGTGAATTAAATTTTATGGAAATCGGACTCGTTCGTGTGCACGTCTGTGCTCGTGCAGGTGTCCATAGTGGTACAATTAGATTACTGGTAAAATACTCTACAGAGTGATCTAATTGAAGGTGAAGGGCTTTTTACAAACATTGATCTGAACAGTCAGGGTTTGGTATCAAGGGGATACACATCAAGTACACCCACTTCTACAGGAAAGTGAAGTGTAATCCTTTTTCCCTTAAACTATAGAAGAATTTGGCTTGAGGAGTGTCCAGCTCAGCTGAAACTGGGATAAATGGTTTAGGTGTCCTATAAACAGCTGCGAAATTTAACTCCCTATTATTGCTGTATCAACAGAAATGAGTTTAACATGATTTGATATAAAATCCTCATAAAAACACACACATGGGTTGATCTTCTGCCCTGAAGTTGTCTTGACCTCCTTTTTTACTTTAAGACTTCTGCTTCTCCATGTTGCTTTTGTCGAAGATCAGCCTGTCTGGAGCAGTCTGTTACCATGGGAACAAGGAGCTGACAAGCACAATGAGAAAGAAGTGATTGACTACCAGGGAGAGTATGTGTCTGTATACGCATATAGCAAGTTTTACATTTGAGAGGGGGACAGTTTGTTTTTAGTAGTATATTGAGTACACACTGATGTACAAAAGTAACTCCTTTAATGTTTAAACAGGCCTCTGCAGTTATAATCTGCAGCAACAATATTCAGCTAAAGAAATAAGAGCCTTCGAAAATTAAAAAGCTTTCTATGTCAAAATCCCAAATTTGAGCAGTCTGTACTGAAGAGGCATCAAAAGAGAAGCTGTAGCAATCATTACAAATCTCACCAAGACATGCTGTATTATTCTGCTCTGCTGATGACATTCTTCTTAAAATGTAGGCAGCATGCTCCATATTAATGTCTACTGAATACCTTATAGTCATACATCTAACTCTCACTGAACAAATACAGCATTTTAAGTCTCGAATGGGTCTTGAAACATTATCTTCCATCGCTGTGTCCGTGGAACTTGACTCTGCACACTTGACAAAACACCAGCACTTTAAAATATGTATTAACTTATGGCCAATGTGTTGTGTGTATTCTCAGTGTTGTTTTTACATAGATTTAATCACGCAAGACAAACGTCTTCTGGGGCAATGAAAGTTTCCATTACGGCACAAGTGGCAATCAAACAGCACAGAACACCCAGCCACTCATATTTTTATTGGTCCACTNTGTGTGTGTGTGTGTGTGTGTGTGTGTGTGTGTGTGTGTGTGTGTGTGTGTTTTTTTTTCCAAGAAATGAAATCTGCCAACAGGGCAAAAATAATTAAATGTGCTTCCTGTGCAGTTTTCCATGGTCCTGTAACTGACATTTAGTTTACAGTTCATTTCAAACATATCCAAGGTCAATGCTGTGCTCTCTACATTAGTGTCACACTCACATGGATATTATACAGCATGTGTGGAGACATATTAATCAATAATTAATAAAGATGGAACAAATGTTGTTCATATAAAAAAAAAAAAAACTTATATAAGATAAAACACATGATGGCTGAATCAAGCCATGCTTTGAAACATACACCAAATTCCATTATCATTAGCATAAAACCCCATTTTGATATATACTTAACCACATTTCCTGTGGTGTTTGCTGCTGACTGATTTAAAAATTTTTTGACATACAATAATATGACTGTGCACCGGCCTTCATGCGTACTGGGCTAGAGCAGCTGGACACATAGCTGTAAATTAGGAGCCATATTGTGGTTAGGCATGAGCTGCTGAAGGTTTCGCTGTAATTCATTATGACGTTGAAGCAGTAAAAGTTATTCATTAGAAATGTGAAGACTTGCACCGAAACAGCTGTCATTTCTAGAGCGATGTTTTCTCCAAAGAAACATTTTAAACTAGGAAGTTCATCATAGGCTTTGGTCGAAGCACTTCTGGGGCAATTCAATGAATGAATGAATCAACCAATCAAGATCAAGGGCAACATAACAAAAAAGAAGAAACTATCACAAATAGAAATTGAGACAAAAGCAAGCAATACATAATACGAATGATAAAGGTAGTAACAAAAAAAGGATTTCTAATAAAAAATTCAAATTAAATCAAGAAAAAACAAATAAGAAAAAATAAAAAGTGAGGATAATAGAAGTGTAAGTCTTAAAATAGATTAAAAGGATAAAACAAAATTAAATATTAAAGTAGATTAAAAAAGAGATTAAAAAGATGAAAGAAACAGGGATGAATAAGATCGATAAAATAAAAATGATAGAATGATAATAATAGTAAACTGACAATAAATAAACAATTTTACGTGTTAAACACAGTTGTGATCTGGTTGCAGTGCCATCTTCTCTCTGGCATAATAAAATAGAAACTATGACCATTTGATAGACACTAGCTAGTCCCAGGGTACATTTTATACTGCATAGATAAAAAATATCAAATATCTGCTCTAATAAATATTCCTTTTTGTCTTTTTTCCTGTTACTTTATCCCCTCTTAAAAACACATTTCCTGCACTGGAGTGTTGAGGTTAAAGGTAGAGTGTACAGGTAAAGATGTGCCACATAACTTTTCTTTGTGTGTGTATGTGCTGTGATAAATTTTATTGGATTATTGTAGTCTTTATGTAGTGCACATGTTAAACACAGTGGTGATATGTATGAGTGTGTGTGTGTGTGTACAAAGAGACAAGTCCCTGTGCAGCGGGGGTCAGAGGTGTAAAACGAGAGCTTTCCACTTGACGGGACGACGGTGTGACAGTTATGACTCTCCTGTGTGATGGACGTGATGTTCGGGTCAGCGAGGATGAGGCATTCCTCAAAGACAATGTTGGTTTTTATGGTTTTCTGCGAACGTGACGAACACTCGCCTGCCACTCTCTGTGAAGCCTGACTGATGTAGTGGCTGTGTCTCCAAAACACATTTTTATGATGTAGAGGAAGAGAAGAATTCATGTTGTGTGTGTGTGTTTTTTTTTTCAATGAACATAATAAACATTTAATGTACCCGTCCATCCACTGAAGCCTGACTGATGTTGCTGCTGTTTCGGCAAATTATCATCATGTGGAGAGGAAGAAGTGACAGTATTGATTTCATGGTTTTCAGAGTAGGAAGGCTTATCTGTCACTCCCCTGTGTGTGTGCGGTTGTAAGTTTCATTATAGTGTACTTTGGGGATTTTTTTTTTTTTCTGTTCTGTTCTTTAAATTCACTGAAATACTGGCAAACTTCATGTGCATCAAACATTACTTTTAAACATGAAGTTATTTTTTCTGCATTAAATAATGACAGCTTCATATAAAAAGTGTTCTCAAAGCATTCAGTATTAAATAAATAAAGACATACTGAAAACATTTTTAAAAAGTTACTTCATGCAATAAAAATGTAACATGAAATAAACTGAAAAAGAGTCTTTAAGACATATAAACTTCTGTAATGAAATAAAAGTCAAATCCAATTAAAAGCTGTTGCGAAGATGAGAGTGAGGTAACATTTCCCAACCGTGACATGAACCAAACACATTTCACAGAACTTAATCTTAATATTCTTTGTTCCATAATCTTTGTCTTACTTACACTTTTCAGCTCCACAGTTTTCTTTTTTTTTCCTCATTTCAAAAGAATTCCTATTGAACCTTTGTATTTTAATATTTACATCAGTTTATGTATCTTGAATAAAGTTACACCGCAGGTACATGAGCTACTGTTTCCACACGTGCTTTTAAAATAAACCAAACTCAAATAAACTAAACTAAATTATTATTGCAGCAGCTCTGTCACCCTCTGCTGCCTGAGAAATGGATGACTCCATTCTCCACCAGCCATAGCTTACTTCATTATATGCAATGAGCCTAACTTCCCCACTGCAGTTACAGCATCCGCTGTGGGGAAATATGTCCTAATGTGGTCATAATTACCCACAACACTGACAGCATCATTGCACACACATTGGTATCACTTTATTTCAGTGTACATTTAACACTGTCAACTTAAAGCAGTTTGTCTTAATTGCACCATGTGACCTAGTTTAACCTACTTAGAGCGTAGTCTGTATCAGGTTGCTCTGTAGCTCATAATGGTATTTTCTATAAAGAGGTGATTCATGAACACAATATTCAAGACTCCAGTGATGCAGGAATGTGTTTTAATATGCAGATTTTTGTAAACACAGACAAAAGAAATTTCCCAAAGGAAGTACAGCTATGAAGATAATCTAATAATATCAGTTTGTTGGTTAACGCTGTCTTAAAATCTGCTGATGCAGAGCTGACATCAGCTGTGTAAACGGCCACAATGATTTTAGCCAGAGTCACAAACAACACTGGAAACCAGTAAGTAAAAACAGACATTTCTGGTTTGGCAAAGGAAAGTGCTCTTCATGTATTTTAATGTGGAATTTAAAAAAAAAAGGAAAGTGAAATTATTTTACATATTAATCCATCTTTAAGTGAGTTATCTGAAGAAAAAGTTTAAAAATCCTCAGTGGCACAAACATGACTTGTTGAATTATATCAAGGTAAGTGCTCTTCAGTTTGCTCTGCCAATGAGTTATATCCAAATGAAAAACGTTAAAGTGCAGTTTTTGATTCAAAACTGTGGGGGTTACAGTGTAAAGTATGAGAAAGTTGACCCACTTTCTTTGCACGGCACCATCAATGAGCCATCAAATCCATATGGACAACATACGGAGTCTCTTATGCTCTTTACTGGCCCAGAAAAGCAGAGCAAACCTATTTATAACTTCATGTGAGTCTCTTACAGGATGTATGCTCTCTTTCTTCACAAGTATTAAAATGCACCATGAGAAAAAAATGTTCTTTTTTATTATAGACAATTTTACATTTTATGTTGTATGTCAAAATATATCCTGTCTTACACAACTCTGATAAACATTTACAACACATCAAGTCCCCTGCTGCCTCTTGTATACTTACTGCCAGTGAAGATCTTTCCAAGTTATTTTTGCTGCAGTACCCATAGTTAACAGTAGGAGTCACTATAGTGCAGCAACACATATGATCCCCCACTGTCTTCCCACCTGCCAACACAGATAGCTGTGCTCAGAGAAGCATAAAACCAAGCTGGAAATCAAACCCAGGTGTCTGGTGGGTGAATGTTTTGCACTCTGCACAACACAGGAACCCGCAACTTGGTTTTGGTTTGTTGTTATTATTGTTGCCGCTTTGCATCTCTGCCTTTCTTTCCTCTCACCCCACCTTCCTTCTCTTTCAACCCAAGCAGGTCAAGACAGATGGCTGCCCACTAAGAGTGCAGTTCTCTTTGAGGTTTCTTCCTGTTAGTTTCCTGTTTTTTCTTATCTTGTCACTGTCACCAAATGCCTACTCACGGGGGCCTGTAGGATCTCTGTAAGCTAAAGAGAACTGTGTTCCAAGACAATCAGGTGAAAGACACTAAAACATAAGTTAAGTCTGGTGCATTCCTAAGACTAAAACTAAAACCAGCAGT
>JANJYP010013737.1:0-14615 GCA_024605115.1 Rastrelliger brachysoma | reverse complement strand
AGCAAGCACAGCCAAAGTCCTCCACATTTCACAGATTTTGGATTTACTGTGCTCTTTAGACCACAGAGGATTTACACTTTGATCAAAAAGAGCCTTTGGCTTTCTTGGCATATTGGAACTGCATGGTGAAGAGAAGCATGGCAAATGGGTGGTAGGGTGCAGGAGGGCACTGAAGAGATACCTTGTAGGTCAACAACAAGAGCAGAATTCACAACATGACAGAAAAAGATATGCCTCTCAGAGTGCCTCAAATGGGCCATTTAACAATGGTTAAAATCTGTGTTTTATGTAGGAGGGCTTTATTTGTAAATTCTCATTAAATCAGTGTGTTTTCTCATTGCTGTGTTTATCTCAGAAGGCGTCAGTTTTATTTATATAGTGACAAATCACAACAGAAGCATTGACTTGATGTCTGTTGTTTCTTGCCTGTGTGATTGAGAGTTAATGTGATTTCCACTGTTTGACCTCAGGCTGCTCCTTCCTAAATGAGATATTCAGGCTCGCTAACTGAGTTGTGCGGCAGATACCTATCTACTTAAGGCCATTTGTCTGCTTAATTACTGGAACGTGTGTGTGTGTGTGTGCGTGTGCGTGTGTGTGTTTACCAGCTTATTCCTGACAGGTATATGTCTTCCCGGTGTTGGATTTAGAAATGTAAGAAATGGGTTCGCTAATTGTATGATTATGACTATGATTTTCAGACAGAATAGTTTAAAATGTCAGTAGGTCAATGGAAACCAGCAGTTAAAGTCCCAGTTTTTTCACACAGATTTGGGTGTAAGTGCCCCCTCATCCCAAATATAATTTCAACCTCACGTCATTCAGTTGTCTNGACAGAATAGTTTAAAATGTCAGTAGGTCAATGGAAACCAGCAGTTAAAGTCCCAGTTTTTCACACAGATTTGGGTGTAAGTGCCCCCTCATCCCTAATATAATTTCAACCTCACGTCATTCAGTTGTCCATCCAGGTCAGTGGCTTCAAATGAGGCAGACATAGTGCCCCCACCACTGCAGCAGACAGCCTCTCTCAGACAGCAGAATACACACTGAATGAATGAGGTACAAAGGAGATGCATCAATACTCAATTAGGGAAATGGCCCATTAGTCATGTTTGAGAGTGAGCATGTGTGTGTCTGTGAGTGATCTCTTGTGTATTACTCTTGACTGGCCTTGTGTCAGAGTATTGACAAGAAGTGAAATGTTATGTGGGTTATAAACACAAATTATCCAGGAGCCCAATATCTCTTCTTCTCATCTTCAACTTGGGTTTTTTGTTCGTTGTCCATTTTAATCAATGTATGTAGATTTGACAGTATTTCCTTTGAGCTACAGTACATATCTCCCAGGTGAACAAACAGAGGTTGGACTCTTGATTTATTCCTCCATTTTTTACACAGTGAAATAAGCCACTTATATTTTCTTCTCTATANCCTTTGAGCTACAGTACATATCTCCCAGGTGAACAAACAGAGGTTGGACTCTGATTTATTCCTCCATTTTTTACACAGTGAAATAAGTCACTTATATTTTCTTCTCTATGTGTGGTTTTTATGTGCTTTCCTTCAGAAGATTTGGGTGTGTTTTTTCTTGCCACAAAGTAGTGGCTATAACCAGTACCATATTTAAATAGATTTAGAACCCTCCATTAATCCAGGATAGGCATTTATGTTGATAATATGTGATCTATAAACAGTGCTAACATTACACTTCCATGTCATAAATACATTTGGGGATACAAGCTGAAATGTCATTTACCCCAAGCAGATGTGAAAGGGAGAGAGAAATGAAGCAGTATTGTCGATGGTTTGGGGACATTCCTAGTGTACTCAAGTTTATCCAGTGTTTGTACATGCATGCATGCTCTGTTGCTTTTTTCTCAGCCATTGAGAAATACTACATCCACATCAAAGCTTCTTCAAAAATTTTTGAAAATTCTTCAAAAGCTCTACAAATGTTTTAGAGGGCTCAAGGTCTGAGGGTCAGAGAAATGTGTAGTGTGTGTTTTTGAGGAGCTTATAAACGGTTTCCGATTTCAGCATCACAATGAGATGATGTAGACATGCTTCATCTGCTCATCCTGCCTGTTTCTGTTCCACATTCTGTGTCTCCAGTGGGTTCTGTTGCAGTCAGAGTGTTGTGAAAGTCTGTTTATAAAGTCAATCCCCCTGCTGTGACCCCCTGGTTCCCACGCTAACTGCAGCCTTCTCAGGCCATTCTCAACATTTTCATTCACGTGTACACCCACATGTGCTTGCACACATACTTGCACAAGGATACATAAAGTTATAAATATAGCAGGGCTGTGAATCAGGTTTGATGTAGCTGTGAAAGGCCTGTGTGGCTGCAGGGCTGTGGCATTCGTTTAGATTCAGCTGATGAAGAACAGTCTGCCTGCTGGGCTGTAATACATTTCTGGACTCATGTCATTGTAATGGGCACTATTGAGCTTTTCAACTTGATCCTGGCCAGGGGACAGGAGCACTGAGATGTAGGGCACAGGCTTATACCATCCCCTCTTCTTTCATTTGCTGGTTGTTTTATGCTTTATGCCACCCAGAAGCAACTAGTCAGATTTTTTTTTTTGCTGGTGTTGTGAATTATTTCTCTCCTCATTACCCCCCCCCCCAAATAAATAAATAAATAAATAAATAAATAAATAAATAAATAAATAACAACAACAACAAAAAGTTTGTGTGTTTTGGCACAAAACCATTTGGAGTTCATGGAAAGTTTTCATGGTGTTTAAAACTCAGTCAAAAGTTCTACAATCTAACATGTCCAGTGTATAGATAGCTCTATTGTCTTGAAAACAGCACAGGAAGATTTTTATATTCGTCTTTGTTCCTTTTTATGAATCAGTTTCCATTTTGTCATTTCTAAAGTNAATCTAACATGTCCAGTGTATAGATAGCTCTATTGTCTTGAAAACAGCACAGGAAGATTTTTATATTCGTCTCTGTTCCTTTTTATGAATCAGTTTCCATTTTGTCATTTCTAAAGCACACGAAACATGGATGGAGTGAATGAATGAAAAAACAGCAAACATCACGTTCGAAGGCTGTATTGTCTTGAGCTGTAGGTTGACACAGAAGGAGGCCATGTGTTGCACGCTTCTGTGAAGCCTGAGGCCGTGTGCAACCCCTGACAGGAAATGCTGTCGTTTGCTTGCAGGAGAAGTTCCCATGGTAACCAAAGCAGGTGAGGGCATTAACAGGAAGAGGAGTAGAGGCTCAGCTGGCAAAGATGGGGGGAAGAGCCACATTAAACAGCCCAACTCTAACCCAGCGGCGTTTCTATTAAAACAGCTCTGACTTCAATATATTTTGAAAGCTTGCCTGTAGAAATCCAAAGTCAGGGTTAAGTTGCTGATTGTTTTGATGATCTTCCTGTATCAGCTTGAGTAAACAGAGAGGCAAGACGTAGTGAAGCGCATAGCAAGGTAAGCGTTTTCTGTGGGCCTGCTTACGTGAAGCTGTGGAGATTTTCCACTCACATCCAGAGATACATGTGTTTTTCATGCATGCCTGTAGAAACCGCTTACACTTTGTTTTGCAGACCACCATAGCTGTGCTCTTTTCATGTGCATTTTATATGGGATGCATCACTAATGAGGAACCCACTCTTGTCCTACAGTACAGCACCTGTGTTGTGTGATTTTCTCTTTTTTTGTGTCAATAAGGCACAACACATTTTCTGTAAGCAGTCAGTCACAAACCTCTAGGGGCTTAAATATTGTTTTCTAAGAGAAAGATGGTTGGTTAATCTTTTCTGTCACTCCCCTTCCTTCCAACTGTAATTCCTTATACATTTGTCAAAACAATGTCAGTTGCATACCCAGCTGACAGCAGATTATTGTTATTGGTGCTCATATAATTGACATTCTTTTGCACAGGGAAAGATGTATTTTTGGTTGTATATGCTGTGCAGTCAGAGTTGAGTTTTGCATTAGAAAATCCCCAGCAGCTCATGACTATTCCTCTCAAATTTCTGTTGGTCTGTGGTTGGTGTTTTGGCCTCAATCATAATGCAGTTATAAAGTGGAATCCTGTGGTATTTCCTATCTCTTTTTTTCTGGTGCATTTTATAGGTCATCTCACATTGATGTTGGATTATTATGGAGTTGCATAATTAATAGCTTTGACTCTTTAATTAGTGGAACATAAATTCCTAGAAATGATTTTATTTACTTGATGGGATTTAACAGCCAAACATGAATATTTTACACAACATAATATAGAAGCTGTGCAGTAAATAGATAAGATATTATTTTGCTTTAGGACTTGATTCAAGCCTCTGTATTTTTGACTCCAGTAATTTAGTTTGGCATGGCATTATAGAGTGGTGGGTTTTTATGTCTCAGTGAGTAGGTTCATACATGGCTTAATTTTTTTTTTTAAATTGTGCATTAGATTTTGACTGTATCACTTCAAATATATTTTTAAAGTTTTGTGTAATACATTACTTTATTTTCTTTTTTCAGGTTCCCATGCTGACTGAAATTGAGGAGCATCAATATTCTTTCCAAGTTCTCTAACAAGGATTGTACTGAAGATTTGGGAGCTCCATCACTTTACTACCTCTTTGTGCAAACAACAAACTCCTAATCAGCCACCATGCCAATCCTAAAACAACTAGTGTCTGGCTCCTCACAGACCAAGCGTCGCTCACGCATGGACTTGACCAGGGAGATGATCAGTGCTCCACTAGGCGACTTCCGTCACACTATGCATGTAGGCCGCAGTGGCGATGCTTTTGGGGACACCTCCTTTCTCAGTTCCCGATCAGGAGAGCCTCCATCTGAAACCACATCCTTCCCCCGCTCTCCCCGACCTGGCATCCTGTCTCGCACTTTCAGAAGCAGCAAACGTTCCCAGTCTGTGACCAGAGTCGACCAGTCCCCGGTGGTCCCTGGAGAGTCACCTACCTATGTGAAGAATGCCATGTCCTTGCCCTTTCTCAATGATGAAAACAGGGAAGACAGTATGGTGGCAAAAAGTCTGTCCTCGAGTCCTTTCAAGCAGCCTGGTGATTTGGATGATAGAGGTGCAGCAGCAGCCACTCATTTCCTGGAGCTTGAAGAAAGGAGCTTTGGTGAGTTGACTGAGCTTCCAGAAACCTCTCGTCACTTTGGAGGTGGGATGAAGCATGCTGAGTCAGTTATGTCCTTTCATGTTGACCTGGGACCCTCAATGCTGGGTGAAATTCTGGGAGTGATGGAGAAGGAAGACGATGATCTTGGCTATGAGGAAGGCAAGAGCAGTGAGGGCCGTGCTTCTCCACCTCTCAGTACCCACGGAGAGGAAGAGAACAACATGGAAAGAGGACAGGATGAGAGTGCAAAGGAGAAGGTGGTGGCAGAGGAAGACGAAGAAGATTTGCAGCAGCAGGCATCTTTGCATCCAGCCACCTCTATAAATCTGGAACCTGAGCATGGAGGACCCTACACCCCAGAGTTAACTCCAGAGACACGGCCAAAACACTTGCAGCATCTAGACAGCTGCTCCATGTCCAGCTCTGGATCTGCTGCTCTGGATGAGAAACCAAACAGCCAGACCTATGCAGGAGATACAGACAGTGCCACTTTCAGTGCCCCACCCGAGGAGGAGAGTAATTTCTCCTCTTTCTTGGAGGATGAAGATGATGAGATCCGTGTATGATTCTTAAGCTAGGACAGAGCTCTGGAAGTGGTTTATTTGAAACCTGCAAGTCCTTTGACAGTGTGGATTTGCACTTGAACCAAAATAAAAGACATTCTAGTTGGATACTGTGGGAATTGGATTGTGAAGAACAGAGAGGACTCGAACTTCTGTAGGTCTGCTAAAAAAAGACTGATGGCTCGTTTAGGATGAGCCCAGACTCCATATGTCATAGACTTTACCTTCCACTGTCCATCCAATCAATCCATCCATCCATCCTTTGGAATATTGAAGGAACTGACATGGACGAGCAGCCACTTTTTGAGTATGGAACATTCCAGAAGTTAGAAACGAACATTTGTAGGAAAAACACTTTCCATAACTAAAGCTCAATCCCAGCTTTCTCTCTCTCTCCCCCCTCTCACTTGACATGTCACATGTATTTTTTTCATCTGGTTCACTTTTTCTTCTCACTGTGCTTTCTCTCTCTCTGGTTGTGGGACATTATGGGGCCTTAGTTGAACAAAAGGCCCTTGTCACCACGGGATCACTGGTGGGTATCTTGTCACAATAAAGCGGGCTATGTCACTTGATTGTGAAACCCTGCCTTGAGCTTCTTTAATCAGAAAATGTTATAGTAAAGTGCCATAGATCTGTAAGAGTTCCCCTCCTTATGTAACTCAGGGTCCTTGTGACACTGCTCAAAACCTGCCATTTCCTGTTGTAAAGCTGGACTATAAAACCTAAACCAAAAGTCTTCTCTGTATTTTAATTCAATGTGAGTTCCACACAGGCTTAGAGTCAGGCTTAGTGTAAATTAGAGAAACAATGGAGACACATTGGCCCGATTAACTATAAAGCATGGTGTTACTACAGGAAACCAACGGTGTGAAAAGAAAAGTAGTGTGTGGCACACTGCAGAGGGATCATTGCACGCTTGCTTGTTGCCCACTTGATTCTTTTTTTCCGTCCTGAAATCTAGTGTTCATGATTTTACAGATTTACAACACGAACTGGCTATTTCCCTTTCACTAAACATTTAAAGTCAAAACTGAAGAGAGTCTGATAACCACTTCCTTCCTTCCTTGTTTTTTGCACAGCCGAGCAACTGCAGTGGTGCAACTGAACGGTGTAAAAGATGATGATCCTCATTGGTCCAGAGGCAAGCCTTATGTACAAAACAGTTTCTACCACTACTTACAAGGAGGGTTTTAGATTATGTATTATTAAGAGTCAGTGCAGCAGGCACAATTAAACCAGACACTATTAGTATTTGGTGTTTAATACCTGTTGTTTTTATTCTCTTGGAAAAAATATTTTCTTGTTTGTGTTATGCCAATTTTGAAGAGTGGATGAAAAAGAAGACATGGGTAGCAATAGATGCAAGAGCATTAAATAAATATTGCTATTTTTATTCAAGTTGCATAGTTGTTGCAGCTTGACTGTATCTCTTGCATCATTAAAAAACTGTGGACAGAAATCATTGACACTCAGTTGTGCTGATTGATTTCACTGCCTTAACTGAAGCTGACAGATGTGCCAAATCATAATTATCTAGCCAAAAAACAATTTAGTTGTGAAACTCACTCTTGGGAGAGTCTGTCAAATCTGTCTGTCATTTCCCTCTCTTTATGGGTAATCACTGTTGAACTGTTTCAGTTTGCAGGTTTAAAAAAAAAACGAAATATGACTTAATATCATGCAGGAAAAATATTTAATTAGCATAACTGGATATTTATGTTTCTAATAACTCAAACACTACATAATATATTCAGGTATTTCCACAGTTTTGTGTAAATGGAAACTTGTATTGCTTTTTTTGCCCTTTTTGTATAATGTTGTATATTATGCCTTACTGTTGTCTTCTTTACAGCTTCTTTCTGTACTATCCAAAATAACCTATATTTTTCAATAAAAGAAATCCTGAACATCTATACTGTTTTGTATTGTATTTATCCACTGTCTCAGGTCTCAGTGCATCAGAACATAATTCAGTATATATATGCATGAAGTGCTTCTCAATCTGCAGCATTAACAACGGAATTCCTTGAGTGCCGTCGCTGCTTCCTGTCACTATTCTCTGGCTCTCCCAGAAGAGGAAGGAAGGAAGCAATTGAGGCCTTGTAGGACATGTCTCTTATGTATTAACTATACAAGCTGAGAATGAAGTAATAACTAATGTGGGTATGTGTCTGTAAAAACTAAATTTAAAAAAATGTAAGACTTATTTTAAAAGCTGTGATCCCCCCACGGAGCAGCTTTACTCTTTGTAACTTATCCATGCAGATGTGGGAGGATGGAAAGATGGATGGGGGACGTAAAGTTTATCATTATGTATATCTGCTTTCAAAAAGAGTGAAGACAGGTCGTTTTTTCTAAGCCTGCTGATTAGAGGGCAGATGACTGGCAGTCATCTAAAACCAAGATCCTGTTCATTATCATGGATTTTTAACTGTCAGTTTTGAGTGCACAGACCTGGCTTTTCACACGCTAGTGAAACTCTCATCACTTGGGCAAAGTTCAGTACACTCTGTGTTGTTAACACTGGCTGTAGACAGTTCAAGGTCTCACCCTTCACCCATCCACATTAAAACTGCACACTGAAAACACAGCTTTATTCCTCTTTGGTATCTTTTTCCGATTCAATCTTTCATCTCCACTTAAGGGGAAGTTTAATCTCCTTCCACTTTCAGGTTTTCACAGTCACATTATGCCAGCGTCCAATCTGCTGGAGGGCTGCAAAATGTCATTATTCTTACACTTGTGGGAAAAACAGGCCATTTATATTGATTGCTGTGGTCAATACAAACCAGCAGTGCTATTGATCCTGTTTTCTCTCTGTTTAAAGTCATTATTCTTTATAGCCATTTTTTGTTTGTTTCTTTGAAAAGGAAAGACTAAATATTCATTTGTCACTACTTTTAGCTTTTAAAAGTCTAGCTTTTAATCACTTCTTTTAGATACATTATTTTGTGCTACTGCTCTGGAGCCCTGGAGCAAGTTGCTTTGTCCATGTCTGGTTATATACTGCCATCTAGTGTTTACATGGTGACATTTACATTGGATGATGGGTGTGTCAGTGTAATGGCTGATTTGACTTTGGGGTTGTAAATTGAGCTCTTAAATACCTCTGTATCATCTTGTATGAAAAACATCACATTGATTGATTAATTTTATTTTTATTCCATGCATGTTACAGTGTTAGAACAAACACCAAGCCTGTGAAGTTAGGTTATTTGGATGATTTGTAGTAAGAGGGAGGACGAGAACACAACTGTTCTAGTTCAACTTGACACCGGAGATGGGTAATTTGTTCAGGAGACTCAGCTCATCCCCCTCCCCCATAGAACATATTGTAATTTGAGTGTGCTTTGCAGCTGTTTCTCCCTCTCAAACACCCTGGATGTAGTTTCTCATCTACTTCAGCAGTGGCTGTCAAATGTCATTTCCCTTTGGTTTCCAACTCGCTTTGAAAATTGTATTTTCTTACTTGAGCCACCAAAGGGAGGCGCTCATTGCCTTTAGGTTTATTATGTCGGGAGTCCCTGCCTGGACCCACAACCTTTTTCCGCCAAATTCCATCAGCAGACTTGCAAGTCTTCCAGGAGGCCGGCGGCATGCTGAAATCTGGAAAGTATTAAACAACCTGCTGGTGGAGGGGAAGGGGAGAAGGGAAGGTGGCGGGGGGGTGAAGGAGAGAGAAGGGAAGTAAAAAGTGGGGGATGGGGGCGAAAAGAAACAGAATACAAAATTGTTCATATACCGCCCTTTGCCTGGCTCTGCTCCCTTTCTCCTCCCACACACACATACTAGTGTGTGAGCTCCCCTCAAAAATCCAGACCACTCCCCAAGCAGTTCCAGCATTTTTCTTTTATGTTTTCAACAGTATTTTGCAAGTTTTTTTTTTAATGGATCATAAACAAAAAGCCAATTCTGCCATGTAGTTCTGCACTGAGGAAGAGAGGTTGGGGGAGTGTGTGGGTGTGGTGTGTGTATAGTGTGGAGTTGTTTTCTGGCACAGAACTGGAAGGCCACCGTTGAAAGCCCCAACTGTGTGTTTGTGGTTGGAAGTGAGAATGAAAAAAACTGGATGCCATCCAGGCATCTTTTCCCATGTTTTGATACAAATATCTCTGATCTAATGTATGCACAGTATCTGGGAAGCTGGGAGGACACACTGTGCCTGAGAGAGAAGGCCCAAATCTAAGATGTATAGAATTTGAACAGTGCTAATATTTATTTTTAAGCAAGCAACCAAGACATTAATCTTTAAGAGAGCAAAATCCATTTTCTGTGTTAAGTGATGGTGCATACATTGATTTTCTTATTCACAATTCTCAGTAATAATTTCTTCAGTTCTGCTAGGATTTTCTCAGATAAAATTTGACAGTATTTCAAAAGTAATGACACATTTATTAGTCATTCTGTAAAGACTTTTTATTGATTAAATCCCAACCTCTATTCCCAGAGTAATTTATCTTTGCCTTTTCAAATGCTGTACAACTGCCTTTAGTTAAGTCTGCTAAGTTTCAAGTAACCAAACAAAGTGTAAGATTGACAAAGTAACTAACTTTATCTATAGACAACATCTGTTCCCCCTCCATTTCCTCAAAGACAGGCTAAGATATTCCTCTAGGCTGGCAATATGCAGTCATACAGATATTGGTGTTAACAGGAGGAGCAAACATAAACATTCCAGTACCCAGTGTTGACCTCTTGACCTCTAAACCCTGGAACTGCAGGGCTGACAGCAGGAGACCACACATGTGGGGGGAGGAGTTGAGAGGATGCAAAACTTCTCCGGTGTCCTGGCTTTAAAGACCTTCAGATGCCTGTGCTGAGGACTGTGAAAAATTAGCCCATCCTCTAAACACCAGTGCAGTTCTCCCGGTCGTGGATTGTTGCATGTGCAGGTATGTCAGAATGTGAGTATGGCTTTCTCAGATGGAAAAGTTATTCCAACTGAAACACTGCTCCTGTCTCCCTTGCTCGTTGTGCAATGAGCAGTTTCCTTTATAAATCTGGAGATTGTGTCATAACTTTTTTTTCTGGGCTGAATTCAAATCTTCTGCGTTAAAATGTGTTTTTCCATCTAGCAAAACCACAAGTGCTAAAACCGCCTTCAACCCAGCAAGACTACTCTATGTACTCACCAAGTTTTATTGTTCTTTTTGCTATGAATGAACAGACAGCCAGAACAACATGTCATCTGTTTTTGTTTCAAACTAAAGATTTCAAAACTCAGTCACTGTTCTATTTTCTGCATCCAGCATGTTTGCACTAAAATCTGAATGTGGAGTACTCATTTTTGCCATTAGCACAGAAACAATGATTCACCCCCTCATTTTCCATTCTTTCCTCCTGTCTGCATGGTGCTACGCTAACCCTGTCTCACTTCACTAAAGAGAAGAACTGTTCCTGCAGCCATGTGCGTCCTCAGGAGGTCTGGCCTGGCCTCCACTCAGCCATGACTGCATAGGATGGGGCTGGGGGCTCTGCTGCTCTCTACCTTCTTATCTCTGCCAGAGGCTGCCTCTTCTCCAAAGCCTGTCCACAGCTGGCTGACACTAAAGAGGGAGAGCGCTCTATATACTTCTACACACTTAGGGTTGCTGTCAAAAGTTAATATCCACACATAAAGTTTTAACCAACTGTTGATAATACAAAGTCCTTAGTGTAAAATCTAGAGTTAGGTAACCATTGTGAATTAAACAAAATAAATTGTGGATGTAGCCCATTTGTTGAAACAGACAATTTATAAATGAACCCAGAATTGATCAAAAGAGGCTTTAAATATTGATCACACAGACTACATCCTTGCCAACATAGACTTGGCGCCAGGCCAACAGAGGGTATGTGTTCATACAATACTGCCTTTGTTTAACAGACACTGTATGCCCACTGTGGAGTCAAATGCTCTTAAGCTGACCAGGAAGTGAGGGATCACAAAGGGTCACTTCCCATAGGCCAGTGTTAAACTTTGACCTTTGAGTCCTTCTTCAATTTATTATTACCTCTCTACCAACAAGTAATATTCACCATAGTGGCAAAAGGAACCAAAGGACAGAAGCCTTTAAAAATTTATAGTGATGAAATAAGTTGTTCAATACATTTCTTTCATCCAGCAAGTTATTTTTTTTAATATAGAGATTATTCTAAACATCTCCATACTAATTTCAACTTTTCACATTCCCAACAGATTTTCAAATTAAAAGTTTACATGCACATGTAAGTGTTAAAGTTTAAGAATTTTTGGCTCTGGGGAGCAACATCTGGACAACATAATAGTGATGTCACCTCAAAGTGATGACTTCACAGCTATTTTCGAGGGTATTTAAACTTTTCTCCATTCTCTTCATACTTCATACTGGGTTGGGTGGCATGAGCGGCTGTGTCCTGCTTATGCAAAATCCTCCTTTAGCTTTATAAAATGCACAGTGTACACTGCTTGCATGCGCTAAACTACAGTGATTTCATATGTAAACTAATATCAGCACTGGTAGAGCCAATCAGACAGATTTTCCATTACAGTCTATCACCTTCCTGTTTTCATCTACCTCACTAGTGGAAACTTTGCTACAGCTTAAGCTCATTTACTTTCCTCCTCAAATCTCAACAGCATCATAAATCAGGGTGTGTCTGGAGATAGAAAACAACACTAGGGCGAAGAATCCCTAAGCTCCATGAAGAGATGGCTTTAAAACGCACTGTACTGGGTGTTGGTCTTACTTTTAACAACTCTGTCATCCAGTTTATTCTCCCTCCCTCTGGCCATGGTTCCCTCAGGGCTGAGCTGGAGAGGAGAGGGGGAAAAGTCCAGCTGATGCTGGCTCTCCTCATATTCCTACCGGCCAGCAAGCTCTCACTCCCTTTTCCACCAGTTCACACAGCCAGTCAGAGCCAGCAGACCATAAACAGATGAAATTAATGTTTTTGTGTCTGCTGCGATGGGTTGAGTTTTGTTTATTGTATATTGCCTGATTGCATTAGGCTGTCTCTTCAGTAGAATAATTAAACGCTTCACTTAACAAGTTCAAAATCAACCAAAATGACTTTGCAAATTGACTTAAGTAAAAGTGATTTTAAATAAACTGAATTCTAATTCTTGACACAATATATTATATGTACATATTAAACTCACATGGATACATTCTCCTACTCAATGTTAATTAACAGGAGTTGGAAAAAAATATTATAGAGTACCAGTAAACTCTTATGAAGACCATCCTGCAGACTTGCATACTATGAATGTAAATGTTCACTCAAATGCAAAAGCAACATAGAGCAATGATTTGATCTCTTAAACAACCTTAACATTCTTGCGTCTGTCATGAAATTTTTTTTTCTGGGTGGATCTAGGCTTGAAATCAAAATCTGTATGTGGTGTTTATTTTAAACATTAACACTCAATGTGACAATTTGCATGTGATGTAGAGGCGTGTCTGGTTTCTATGCTCAGAAAACATATTTGTGCATGAGGCTATCTCCTGGCTTTCCTGTATCTGACAATTACTTTTTGGCGCTGTATCTAGCATGGTAAACCCTGGTTAAAGTCCTCTCCACCCTTTCCATCTGTAGCTGTTTACTTTGATTGACAACTTGCTAGTATGCCTAGTATGCTCAAAGGGGCAAAGAAAGTTGTACCAGATTAAACTCAACTGAAACACTGCCTCATTCACACCACAATCTCCAGAAAAATGTCATGTTGACAGCAAAAAGCCTCAAATTTTATGGGAGCATAGTATGTATGTGTGTGTGTTGTGCGCAAGAGTGCTTATGTGGGTGTCTGACCGACTTGGTGAACAAGAGTGAGGTTGGACAAAATGTGAATCAGAGCAGGATGAAGAAAAGAGAGAAGGAATGGTTAAGTAATCATCCAAATCCCTTTTTTTCACTATTCTTCTCTTGCGGCATGCTCCAGCTGTGCTGCAGCTTTTGGGCCAGCCAGGAAGTGTTGGAGGGGGAGTGTTAGGGGTGGAGGCAGGGTGAGGTCACTGTGCTGCTTGCCCCTGGGAAGGGAGGATAGCTGAGAGGAGAGACACTCGGCCCACTGTTACAGCTCTATCTATTCATTCCTAACCTTATTGTTAACCGAGCCCTTCATCAGCAACATATGGTATATCCACACACACTCTACATCTGGTATGCTGCACAAAGCTGCCATTTTGACTATGATTAAACTCTGACCTCCTCCATGTACCCACAGACATGCATAGTGAGAGTCACCCACAGAACTGTAGGAATATTTAGAGACCACTATGTGAGTGCCTGGCCCTGCGTGCTTGGGATGCCTTGGGTGTGACCAGGTTGGCCTGAAGTTTGTGTGTGTGTGTGTGTGTGTGTGTGTGTGTATACGCACGCGTTATCATTGCTCCAGCTGCCTGTAGTCTGCAGCCTGTCCCATCAGTTCTCACTGGAGGAATAGAGCCAGCTAGACAGCGACTCAAGTAGACACCACATACACGCACATACACACAGAGAGGAAAGACTACTCAGTGGAAAGAACTGCCGATAGAATTTGGAATTTCGTGGTCACCAGCAGTTTCACTGGGAAATAAAGTCATGGTCATTTTCAAGTCTTTACTGTGGCACTGATAATCTCACAGTGCTCATTATAACTAAATGGGAAAAACCACAGGAAGTCAAATCAATAATGAAACTGAAATAGTTTGGCATTTAGCCATTTGATTATTAGTCACAAAGTCAATCCTGTTTAAACATACCGGCAAGAAGTTGTTTTACCATCAACAATTTTTCCAAGAAGTTCCCAGTAGTCCATTGTGCAATGATTATGCTGTAGTTAGTCTAGAGATTCTCATGACTTGGCCAATGTGGCCTTCATCCTCCTCCCACAACCATGTGTGTAGTTTTTACAGACTAGAGATCTACAAACCCAATCATGGCCTCAGAGAATTAAATATTCTACTTGGAAAACCCCCATATCACTAAAGTGGCACTTTAGGTTGTCAGCTGTATTG
>JANJYP010013710.1:0-12169 GCA_024605115.1 Rastrelliger brachysoma | reverse complement strand
CCCCCCCCCCCCCACACACACACACACACACACACACTGCCTCTGCTATTGGTTCTTGGAGGGAGACAGTTGTCAACATTTGCACTGTTTGTCATTGTCTCCAAAATCCACTTACCTCAGTTTTGATAGTGCACTCGGCCAGGTTTAGATTGGCTTAGGTTCAATTGCAGTGGAGAATGTTTTATTTTCCCTGCTATTCACTGTCATCATGTTTGAGCATTCACAGTAAACTGAAGGGACATTTTTCTGACTGAAAGTCTAAGACAGAGTTTAAGTGTCTGTAGAATAGTCCTACTGTTCATTTTCAATAAATTCTACTGATGACACAATGCAGCTTTATGAATAGTTTTATAATAATGAATCAAATTACTATTTGTAATGCAGATGTCACTCATAGAGACCAACAAAATGACTTATCACCTGACTCTGCAATTCCCCTAACCTAGAGGCTTCATAGCCTCTAATTGTTTTAGTTTTCTGGCCCACATGTATCTTAACTAAAGCCAGTTGCTGTTTTCAGTGAAAATCTCTAAAGCCTGCTGTGCATTACCTTCCGCAGCACTGAATGACAGACACAATTTGTGACTAGCACATAAACAGCTGTTTTTAGTTTACATTTAAAAATATCAATATTTTCCTCTCATATCCTCTGGAAGCCTTGTTCCATCAGCTTGGAGCATAAATGCAGAAAGCAGCATCACCAAATGTTTTTGTTCTGCTTAGCAGAACAGCTAAAAGAGAACAAAGGGAAGATCTTAGGGGACTTCTTGGTTCATCAACCAAAAACATTTCTGAGAGGTAGTCTGGTGAAAGGCCTTGTAGTGCTTTAAAAACTAAACAAACAAATAAGAAAAAATAAAATAAATAAACTGGTAACCAGTGTAAATACTTTAAAATAGGCATAATGTGCCCTAAAATTGATCATTACCACAGGTAACCTCAGTACTTGGAAGTGTGGTCATTTATAAAAATAAAAAATGTACTGTGAGACATGTGGGACATTATCAAATAACTGTGATGTGATGCTCCCTAATACAGGATTGCTTTTAAAATGTAAGAAATGTCTAAATTGCCTTGATGTTAAAACATCTNTATCAAATAACTGTGATGTGATGCTCCCTAATACAGGATTGCATTTAAAATGTAAGAAATGTCTAAATTGCCTTGATGTTAAAACATCTAAGTCCCCTTTCTTTATGAGCTTTTACTGTCAATAGGGAAGCCACTGTGCTGTAGGGAGTGATTTACTATGGTGAGGATGTCTNGGAAGCCACTGTGCTGTAGGGAGTGATTTACTATGGTGAGGACATCCTCACCATAGTAAATCAGATGCAGAATTAAAAATAATTTTTTTAGAGGGGGAGTAGGAGTTGGGTCAGGAGAACACAAGGAAGGCTTCAGTTCTGTTATTATTTTTCTAAGACTGTCAGCGTCAACCAGGTTAAAAAATCCTGACTTGACATGACTCTTTATAGGGGATATAGGCAAAAATGCAGTATACTTTTTCTGCTGGCAGATGCCAGATAATTGATTATTTTCTTCCTGAAGTAGCCAGTAAACTCTTCACATCTAGAACCAGGACGCCCAATACTGTAGTTTGTTATAGGAGATTATATTGTTTGTCTATTTATCAAAGCCTTAAATACTGCACGCAAATCAGAGGAAAGGTTTGTGCTTTGTCTCTAAACCTATGTTCTGTATTCTCACCACATTTCTGTGGTAAGAATGCACCACAGCCTTCACCTGTGCCTGTGCACAGACTTATTGACAGTTAAAGCCACTAAATTACTAGCTGCATTGATTAGTTACAACTGTATCTCATCCATCTCTGACAAGGGTCCATTGAGAAGAGATCAATATGCTTTACATGCATCACTCACGTTCTATAACTATGAGACATTTCAGTCAGATGGATGAAACAACGTATCTATCACCATGCCAATTGATGTCCCTTGTTAGTTTTTGCAATTCTTGCTTTTTTTCTGCAAGTATTAGTTGACCCTAACCTGTCTTCCTTCAGTCAGCCTGAGGTCCACAGACCCTCCGGACTGGAAGCAGTCTGGAATTACAGTCCAGTGAGACAGTGCCAGGCAGCATCCAGGGGTTAATGCACTGTGATGGCTCTGGGTTCATGGCACCAGTATGGCTGAGTGAACATCACATTAAAGCACAGTGAGGCTAAACTCTGCCTCTCCAATGCACAGGCCACAGATTGGCCTTCTTGCATGAAAACACAAAGACGGAAACAATTGTAAGCAAACAATACAAAAGACAGGCGGAGAGATAAGCTTTTCTTCTGGTGTTCAGGACCGCCTTGGAGCCTGTAATACCTCAGCAAAGTGAACTTATTTCTTCTTCAAGGGTAGCTAAGTGATAGAGAGTGTTGCAACAGTGAAATGTCAAAAGGTGGAGGGTGTTAGCTGGCAGGAAACCTCCAGCAGCAGAAGTCTCCGATTGATCCCTGTGGCTCAGCTCCATCTGGCTTTACGCTGACCATGTTAGTGGACAACTGCCACTGCCTCATGGCAACATAACATTGGCTTGTGTATGATAGTGGAGGATGTCTTATCTTCAAGTGAATCAGCTCTGTCCTTTTATACACATTGTGTGCCAGAATAGCCTGCCAGGACAGTATGAACCGTTTAGCTCCACATATACCAAAGAAGATTAGGACTGTTATTTAACAGCATGCGTAGTGCATTTCTGTGTTAGATATAATTCATGCACATTGTACAGATGGTAATGGTTCTTTTTTGTTTAATATCCAAAATTAGTGTTTCACCTAGTAATTATCTAGTTGTTGCTAAAGTTAGTAACATTTGCTCAAATGTACAGACACATCTAAGGAAATCTTTTTTAAGAGAAGACCATATGCTATCTCAACAAAAGTTATAAAATGGTTAAAGTTGTTAAGCGGTCTTCTATGCTGGAGGTTTTCAACCTCCTGCATCCCTCATGTTACAAACAGTGACGTGCCATGCTGATAGCCTTAATGAGCAGTGCTGAATGCCCCCAGCCATCCCATAATGAAATTTGCTCAAGGCGGAACAGACCGGAGAGGCTTGGCAGAACATTGGGGCATATGGCGGAAACAGCGGTGATTTCCATGGCAGGTGGCTCGATGCGGCAGATAGGTAAAAGGCTCAGCCACCCTGGGCTATGGCCCTGATGGAGAGTGCTAGAGAAGGACTCTCCAGAAAGTAGCACACAAAGCATGATCTTTTCATTACACTGAAGTTTCTGCCAGAATGCTGCATGCAGCGACGCCAAGTGTGATATATCAGATCAGGTGGAATTATAGCTATTCATTTTCTGTTTAACATTTACTCTCAGATCCAGCTGCACACTTCATGATATGTGTGGACCACAGTGACACCGTTTTATGTAAAGCGGGGGAGGCAACTGTAACAGACTGTAACAGCGTACAGTCCCTTGTTCCTCTTTGTCTCATATGTATTACTTGAAAAAAAAGTTTAAAGAAGCACATGCTGGGACCCTTGTTAGGGCCATAGCACCATTCTCTTGAGCACACTTCAGAGGAACAGAGGCAACCCTGTTCTTTTAATTAATTTGTACATTTTCAGGCTTTTATATTGCCATGCTGTAGAAATTGAGTCCTCCCCTCATGAGAGGCTCCAGAAAAGGCATGGGATCACAGCCACAAATGTGCACATTTTTATAGGATGTGTAGGCCTGTTTTGCATATTGTATGCATGTCAGCTTTTGTATATTTATTTGTTACAGCAGAAGGAATAAAATGGAATTAGGCTATGCATGTACTGAATCATTCCTTTTCCTTTAAACTGCTGAAACAAGGAAATCCCATTAAGTCCTGAGTCTCTTACAGGATAACACTGTATGAGTACAAAGCAGACAAGTAAACAGAAAATATACATACACAGACTAAAAGAGTATTCCTGTGAGTGGTAGCGAATTGCTTTTTTTTTTTTTTTTTTGGATCAAACAACGACATTTGAAACCCACACCCCCCACACTCCCCATACCCACAATGCATGTATGACATGCACGGCTCTTCCCATGGTTAAATGGTTGAAGCCAATGATACTTTTAATGGAAATTATGGAAATTATGTGTCCTGATTCTAGATCACACACACAGATAGTAATTTGAGTTATATAAACCATTCGTTGTGGATTCAAATATAAGCAAACTTAAAGTCTTTTTATGGATGGATTTATAATTTTCAATACATAAGCATTAAAGAGATTCTCTTCACAAGAAACATGAAATAGATTGTGAATGAGTGCCATGTGTGCAACTTGACAACTCAGTGTGATCCTTAAATATAGTTAATTCCTTACGCCGCTCACTGGATTGGTATGCACTTGAATTCAATGAAGATGCTATACAAGTTGCTTTCATTGGAATGTAAGCAACTGTTGATGATTAGACTGATTAGTTTGATTACAAAGAATCAAACTATGCTGTTGGGTGTTGTTTATCAATATTGAAATATTGAAGCATCAACAGTGAAATCAGCATAGACACTAAGAACAATGGTATGGCATCACAGTCGTATGGTATACAAAAAACAAATGTGACAAAACAACACACGACATAAATGGTATTTTGGTTATAATATGTCAGAAGATGTTGAAATTGAATTTCTAAAGATCCCCTCATATCCCTCATAGCAGAAATCTGGTTTTCTCTGGTCACACATATGTATGTACAGTAGAAACAACAGAACACCGAACTGAGAAATATAGTTTGAGGACAAACACATTCCTTAAAGGTATTAGAATACGCAAATACACTGAATTGCTGTAATAATCATATTGCACTATAAAAATGAATGGATTAAAAGGGGTACAAAAGACATCTGGAAAATAAGAAGCAAATAGCCAAAACTGGAAACATGCATTCTACTTTAGCCCAGGGGTATAGAACAAATTGAACTCTGAAACATCATATCTGTGTTGGATGAGTCACTATGATGGATGTGAACTCCCTCTGATCAATTCATAGGACTGACAGGATTGACAGCGAGCAGAGAAAAGAGCTGTAACACGGTCAATACTTCTTAGGGTATTGCTGCACTGTGATGACTGCTCTTGCCGATCACATGCATTTATTCCTGTGGCATGGGCTGTTGCAGCTGCCAGCAGAATGCAAAACAGAGTGGCTATGCAGACGCAAGCTACAAAGCAGATCTATTTGTCACCACTTTGAAGGCTTAAGAGGCAAAATGCAGGATCATCTTTTTTCTATCCCTCTTTCTTTGCTGTTTTCACTCCTGATAGAAGCTGATCTTTATCAAGCTGCTGTAGCCTTGACTCCTGTCACCGTAACTGGCTACGCTCTCCTTTATCACTCAGGCCTGTTGACAGCAGAGTGGCAGCTGGACAACCCATTATGAAATGACCTTGGTCTAGTGTCAGCAGGGCCATAGCACAGCTGAAACAGTAACACCCCAAAGTGAGCAATTTTCCTTCCATAGGTCAGCATCTTTGACGATGGACAATCTCCCACTGTAGATAAAGGGGGTGGGGGGAGTGGGGTCTGTCACTAGCAGTCCCTAAAGTGATGGAGGGGGAAGTAGGCAACTCTCTGTGAACAAACCTTACTGAAAAGAGCAATGTGAATGTAATTAGAGCGATGGACTGATCTGATTTAGCAGACTGAAAGACTGAGGAATAGAACAATACCACAGTTGCATCTTGCTTTGCATCCCCTTGCAGGGCTGTTTAATTAGTCTATACATTTATTTGTCTTCTTACTAGACTGAATTTCATTAGAGCCTCTAGAGTGCTATTGTTTTGAAGCTGAGCCGATAAGGGGGACCATGATTCCTCATCACCTATTAAGTAAAAACGTGGTGCGGTAGTCCTTTTATTTTAAGTACAACTTTAGTAAGGTGTTTTAGCCTTTGAAGCAGTGTGGTGATAGGATGAATGCTCCTCATGTGGTATTAGGCATTCTACTTGTACACATAGCTGTGTTTTATCTCTATTGCCATGGAGTGTTTGGCTCAGTGCAAACACTTGTGCCTCTGGTTCTAAGGGTACCTTGATGTGATCTTGTTCGTGGCTGGGTGCCTTTCTACGAGAGACAAAGAGGAATGTATTGTCTTTCCTTGCTCAAATAACCCTCTGTACAGTGCATCACTAAGAGGTTGTTGTGGAGAGACACAGGTTGTGTTGATATTAAATACATACACAAGGGAAATTCCTTAGCTTATATATCAGTCATCACACCCATGAAGCGTACGTCTGCAGAATATGTTTTGGACAATTGAACCCAGTTTGGCAAAAAAAAAAAAAAGAAAAAAAGAAAAGAAAAGAAAACAACTGGACAGCTGCTGTTTGTATCAGCTGGTTTGCATGAATGCATTATCAAAGACAAATCTACCTGAAAATAAATATTACAATGCATGTCGAAAACTGCCATCCTCTAGCCAACAAGAACAAAAACCACAGTCTGATGTTGGTGACCTTGCCCAGCAGCTCAGCGAGGTGATGCTGTGATTCTGTCAAGCTCCAGTGTCCTGCAGCGATTTGTTCATTGGAGCACATTTTTAAACACGCAATGATGCTGCTCAACGTGCTGTGCCGTGTTCTCTCACCACAGGGTTTACACACGTAGGCTATTGGCAAACCTCTGTTGAGTGACCACTCTGAATCTGACAACAAAACACAATTTTTAAAATTAAAAATTAAAAAAAGCTGTGCACCCAACACTCTCAACTGCAGGGCACTTTGTTCCCTTTCCTAGTCTGAGTAAGAGTGAGGCTGATGCACTGGGAAGATTTAGTTTAGATTCAGGATACATTTATCTCAAGTTCAGCTCACTGCACCTGAAAGAACTGGTCCTGACAGACAAGCACCTTCGCCAGTGTCAGAGTATGAAAGGCACGAATGAACAATCTGATCTCATTGTGTTGACTTTGGAACTGAAAGAACAAAAGTGTATACTATGTACTACTGGAAGACATGCTGGGAAGTTGCTGGCAGAGAGACATCAAAGGAAACTCACTTTCTTTACAGACTACTGAAGATCTCCTTTTTCTCTCTTTTTTCTGTTTATTTCAAATATACAATTACCTTTACCTAAATTGTAAATGTCCATTATTTATCTTCCTATGCGCCAAAACACCTTCATTCTCACCTCTATATCAGTAGTTTACATAATTATATAGACCATTGAATGGCATCTGTCTTGATACAAGGCCAGGTTATATACAGTAGGATTGTTTTAAGGTAACAGTAAGTAAATGTTTGGCTTGCATTCAAAATTTTCAAAAATCTGTAGGAAAATCTGATCTGCATTTTAACATCTCTACTCATTGCCTCATCTTGTGGGAAATGAAGGTTATGGCAGTGACCCTGATGATGATGACATTCCAAATTATATGGCTTAATTATTCTTGGCTACTCGTAAAATATGCCAGCAAGTGTTTCACCAGAGCTGCAGTAATTTTACTTTTATTGAAGACTGAGTGAGTGTGACATATGATGCTGCAGTAAATCTTTGCTAGAAAACGTCACATCCCTCACTTTGCATTTCCGGCAGAGCAAACCCACTTGAGTGCTTTCACTACTGATGGTGGTGAATATTTTGACAACAGAATCAAGTTGAATCACTCTGTCTGGTCCTCTCCCTGTTTGCCTCTTGTTCTTTCTTTTTGTCTCTCTGAATTAAGTCACATTGGGTTTGTCTGTCATCTCGTGATGTGTGGGAGAGGTTTTAACTTATTTAATTATTCTGTGACAGGCATGTGCACACATACATCTTCACATTTTTTAGTGTGTTTGTTTTAGCTTCTCAAAGTGTTAAAACATATTCTATGGATGTAATTAAGCAAGAGCAACAAAACCAATTAGTCAACAATCCAAATGGCAGATAATAGTGTAATTCTGAGCTTGCGTGATTAACAGCCCATCCAAGGGCATACTGAAGCTTTGTAGCTTTATACTTAAGTTGATGTATTATATGGGCAATGAGGGATGAGGACAGAGGATACGGATAAGAAAGCGTCTTTGCTTATGTGTCTGGGTGTCTGTTCACTATCAAGCATTCATGCTGTGTCAGACATAGAGTGGATCTCAGTGCCGAGAGCCGGGAAGACAAGAGTGGCCCTGTACAGAAATCATCCTGAGACACACTGGCAATGTAATTAGCACATGAATTATTTCTGTGCAATGACATGCCTCAGCGCCTCTTGACTTTGCTCTTGTCGGAGAAATGTCTCCATATATATGGCCCAAATTAGACATCTGCCAAATGTCAGTCCTTTACAGTCAGACAGAGCCTTCCCCCACTTCTATAATCAAAAGTGGACACTAACCTCTGCTGCTCTATTGCTGTGCACACTTTAGGTTTGTGGCTGGCAACCTTGACAAGGTTAGATCCAAATTGAGCAACTTGTTTATAGCTAAGATTTATTGGTGCTAGCACATCTCAACTCTGGCCCATTCAGAAAGAAAGCTGCTATTAAACCTTACTACGCACCTGTTCATGTAAATCATTGGTTTTTATTGTAAATACTCACTCGAATAGTATAATCACACCGTGTGATAAATCAGTGCTGAGGGGTCTTTTCATGTTTCTGATAGGAGGAAAAAAATGTTTATACTGCCCTGTTTTTTAATTATATATAGTTAAGTGAAGTGGTAACCATACATTAATATCAAAATGCTTCTCTTTTGATGAAGATATTGATCCCTCCATCTCTCCAGGGCTTATATTATTATCCTCTGGATTTACTCAGTAGAAATGGATTGGGCTTTGCAGATTAGTATTCAGCACATTACACTCCCTCTTCACTATAATGCTGTAGTGATTCTGTAATGGGCTGAGAGCAAATGAGAGCCTTGCAGCTGGGCGTGTGCTGTTTAGTATGTGTATTCATACAGTGTTTGTTTGCCTGAGTGCATGGGTATTCACATGCATATTTGCCTGCCTGTGAGTATTTGTGTTTTGATGCTCTGTTAGATTTAGTTGTCTCTTGTCGGGTATTGCTATTTCTGGTCTTGAAGAGCAAGAGAGACTTGACTTCTACCCTATCCCTGCTCTGTGCATCGGATAAAAAGAGGTTCCTGTATGTCTTCAAGAGATTGACTACCTTGTCTCTTGCCAGGGCCATTAAGTCCTCAAGATGCTGCTTTTGGGGGAGTTATTTGTTAAATCCACTCCACAGAAATGTTCTAGTTGGTAGGGGAGTGCACCAAAAGATCTAGTTTAATGGCCCAGCTGCCAACTATAAATGTCTGCCCGTTTTTATCTCAGACATATATTTGATCTCGAGTATCTCCTGTAGTTTTAAACAAGAAGCCAGCTCTGCTTTTCTTGTCAACCCTCTAGTGAAACTCTTTCAGCCTTTTCAGATGTGTATCTAAAGCCTCACACAGATCACTTATTTTGATTCAAAATTCCATGATTATGATATTAATGGTGACTCACTTGGACACAGCCTGTTCTGCAATGCTATCAAATATCTTAAAAGCATCATGGCAGGAGAAAATTAGGCAGTACCACAGAGGGGTCAGTTTGAATAAAATGAAATATTTTCTCTGGCATGCAGATTAATGTGGCCAGCAAGTCTGCACATAAAAACCTTGTTTTCTAAGCTGTCTGGAATACCTTTTCTGCTGAAAGGAAATTGTAGTTTGGACATTGGATGAATCTCTACTGTCATTATGCATCACAAGAGGAAATTTTTCAGTGTTTTTCTGTGAGGTGCATGGGTGTCCATGTCATTTTTATTGTTTACTGTGTGTTTATTTTCATACATATATCGATGTGCACACAGGTGTACACATTATCTCAGTTTCTCGTCCTTGTGGGAGCTGATGCCAAAGGAAGGTTGCCTGCACATTTGATTGAAACGCTGCCAATTATAATAAGCATACATGGGCTGTGTGTGGTTTGGCTGACACTGCATTGACTGCAAGTCTAATTACAGGATATATAACCAAGAAGTCATATCACCTTTTAAATATTATATGCAGTAGATTATCAGTCTTTATTAACAAGTGATGTTGATAAAGATAGTGGGTATAAATAACAGGGTGAAGCTTTGACCTTCATCCTAACGAATATACAACATGCTTTTCTATAATGAACAGTCTAGCAAACTAATATTCAGTGTTGACTTTACTTCCTTTTCATTGTTAATTTGCATTTTGGGAAGAGGAAAAACTGCATAATCTAACAACATTCTAGAAAGGGTAGTTGCTTCATTGGTACTAATAGAGATCCAAATAAATAGATAAATACATAAATAAGCTGAAAATGACTTTCCTTTTCACCAGAATATACCATGATAACATAAAAGCAACACATGTCTTTCAAAATGTGTAGAAATCAAATGTATTTGTTGCAGCTGTAAAAACTAAATGATCATTACCGTTATCGTTGCCATGACAATTGCCGTTTAGTCTAAAACCAAACACACACTGATGCACAATGACCAAAAAAAAAGTCTAATGAGGCATCATTCACTCTTTCGTACTGCATCTGGCTGTTTCTGAAGATGTTGTTTTTCAGAGGAAGCCTCCAACCTGAAATCCCTGTCACCAGCTGTTAAACATGGCACTATCTCTGATGCTGTCGGCTGCAACTGTGTAGAAATAATTTGGTGTGGTGATTGCTCTGCATGACCGTGTAAAAACCGTGGAATATGCAGCTGATTTACAACGCCAAACACAGCCTTTCGCACATATACTTTTCTCTCGTGGTATTCCCGTTTTCCAAGATGATAATAGAACTGTGCACTTTCCAGTGGTTGTAGGCTGAAATGCAGTTTGATTGGGGAAGTTGTGAAAAGCAGTAAGTGATGTAAATCTCCAGCTACTTTGGAGGCTTTCCTTCTTGAAGTGTGGTTCAATGTCTCACAAGACATGGTTTAGGATGCAGCGTGACAGAAATTCAATGACATTTTAGCTGCTGTGAAAGCAAAGAATAGCACTATTCATTATTGCAACCTTGCTATTATTTATTTGAGGAGTTGTTTCCCACTCTTCATCTCTATATGTGATGATACACAGTTTAGACGGAAAGAAACAAGCCACAATAGCAACAAAATGAGAATAAAACCTGTGTGTGATAGGGATGCACTGCACTGATGCCGACTTTCTTTCTGTATCTTTCAACAAAGGATTCTGTAGCTTCTTCATGTTATAATTCTGTATAACATGAAGAAGCTACAATTTGGCCACAAGGGAAAGCTAATCAGCTCAACCTCTGTGCATATCTGAGAAAAAATATTTTGCTACTGCACTTTGCTCAAAGAAAAGTTTACATTTTTCTGTTCATTTATAAGTTATGCTAGAATGAGCTATGAGCTAACTAATGCAGCATTATTTGGTTATCAAGTTAATGTTTTCAATTTACTGCGTTACATCATCCATCGACAATTTGTTGGTTTTGTAGGGGGATATTTGGTGCTGTCTTTGTATCTAAATCATGTGGCTTCAATCCTGCTGAATGTTTCAAGTCAGTGAATCTATTCAAATACAGAACTCCTTGGACCAGTTAAGTTAGGGCAGAAAAACATGACCCTTACAAAACTAAAATCTTATCTGTAAATTAACAATTTGGCAGTGGGTAATGTCTTAACAACGTGTTTGATCAGCTGTTTGTTCAGCTGTATATCAAGATCTTTATATACTTAATTAAGATATAAAAAGACAGATAAAATTGGACAGGCAACACTCCATAGCATGCACTCATTCATACTCGCACAACTAAAAAGCACAAAAAGATACACAACACAAATGACTATCATCTTGTAGAATTTGAGCTGCATGTTGTAATAAGTGCCTAATTGACGCCAGCTTCCATCCCTAATGACAAGCTGAATGGCGAAGCCAATTATGAGTAAATTTACTATGGACGAAGTGTTTCTGCAGGCTGACACCGGGGGAGGAGATGCTCTCTGAGCACAGCAAGACATTCTTCATTCTGTGAATCTAAATGACACTATATGTTAAACTAGCACAGTATGGCGTCTGACAGACGTTAGTATGTGTAAGCTTACATACACACTCACACATGCACACACATCTACACATACTGACACCTGCAGTTAAAAGCCTGCACACATTTAACTAACTTCAATGTAATCAGCAACAAAAACATATTAGCTTCACAGAGATTCTTTTTTTATTTCAGACAAATAAACAAGAACTGATATAAATTACATCAA
>JANJYP010013674.1:0-15862 GCA_024605115.1 Rastrelliger brachysoma | reverse complement strand
TGTGTGTGTGTGTGTGTGTGTGTGTGTGTGTGTATTTAGCTCCTGGCTCTCCAGCTGTTTGGTTTTTTTTAAAGCTTTGGTATAGACCAGGGGTGTCAGAAAGGGCCATGTGGCTGCAGGTTTTTGTTCCAACCAATCAAGAGCACACATGTGCACCTGTCTAGAAAAACTGTGAACTGTCTAAAGAGAGTTCACCTGATTAAATGAGTGGAACTTGTTTTGTTCCTGCGTGGCTGGAATGAAAACCTGTAACCTGTAACATGTAACTTTCTGGAGTCAGTTTGACACTTTGTATGAACAGACTCTTAGACCAAAAACTGACTATGAGTGTCTAGTTATGAAAAGGATATAAGGGTTAAAGACCTAAATGCTTTGAACACTGTTAAACACAGTATGAGATGACATCACCAGTACATTCCTTGAGCGGCTGTGGCTCAGGTGGTAGAGCGGTCGTCAACTAACTGGAGGGTTGGTGGTTCAATTCCCAGCTCCCCCAGTCCACATGTCGATGTGTCCTTGAGCAAGACACTTCACCCCAAAGTGCTCCCACTGCTGTGTTGGGTGGCCACCTCTCACCAGTGTATGAATGGGTGTATGTGATGTAGTGTAAAGCGTTGAGTGGTCGCAAAGACTAGAAAAGCGCTATATAAGTACAGTCCATTTATTTGAATGGTAAATCTTTGATACTAGCATATTGTAACATATATTATGTGGGCTGTCTTTGTAATTATTAATGCAAACTTTTCACACTATTGTCCTGTCACACTATTAACTCAGAATGGCAAGATCCCAACAGGGTTTGTTGTAGTGATAAAGTTAACTCATCCCAACTCTATTCATTAAACATATAGTTAGTTACACAGATAAGTAGATGGAAATAAATAAACATATACAGTAAATTGTAGGTAGGCAGGCAGGCAGGTAGTCACAGTCTGCACATGCCCATATTGTGCATGAAAAATAATTCAAATCAACTGAATTTTCCAAAGATGTGCAAAAATGGGTTCTTAACTTTTAGTCTTAATTTGGTAATCTGTGTTTGACAACTCAAGTGGGTATTTTCCCAAGTTACAGAATGTCTAGTACCAAACTTCCTCTTGATATTACTCACTGTCTGCTCCACTGCTGTTCAGAGATGTACCATCCATCAAAACACACAGAATGAACAGTGGACTAACAGCACTCTGACTTGGGAAAATATGCTGTTGATTTGTCAGCTATATCCATCATTTGGTTCAACTTTAGGATGCACTTTTGCAACACTGTGCGTGTCTCCCATTTTAACACTGAAATCTTGAGGATAAGCTGTCTCTATGAGGAACAGTGTAAACAAAAATCTACATATGAGCATGTGAGTAACCTGCTTGAAAATATGTGAAACTATACTTTAAATCAGTGTAGGGTTCATCCACTCTAAGTAATGACAATATTTGCTGATGGAAGCTCTAAAAAGCCAGTCAATTGAAATTATTATTGTTGACTAATGTTTCAAAAGTCTTTGTTCCACAAGAAAAAGTAATTATTCTTTCAAAATTACACAAAAAGGTGGTAGTAGGAATGTGATATAAGCATATTTTCACCTTTTCCTTCACAAATCAATCGATTAGCAACACCGATATACATTTAAAATCAATAAATGAAAGAAAATAAATGAACAAAACTAACTCTCTAAGATAATAGTCTTGACCAGTAAATTAGTCGGGTCACCTCAAACCTCTTTGAACCAGCTGTTCACCGAGAGGAAGAGGAAGAAAACAAGAAGCACTGTTGGCTACACCTCTCATCCCCTCTCTGGCTAATTTCAGCTTTTTGAGGTGTGGGAGGCGCTACAGAGTTCTTTTTGGCAACAGGTGCAATTTATATTTTAAACACTTCCAAGTGGCCAACACACAATATGCACACAGGCACTGATATGCACTTATTCCATACTTTACATATTTATGTATTTTAAGAATGATTATGTCATTTCCATCTATTGTATGTCTGTTATTGGTGAGCCAAAGACAAGTTTCCACCACAATAAAGTTCTATTCTATTCTAACCTATATTCTAGCCCATTTTTTATCATAGTGAATTGTTTATGTAGTACTTTTATCCAAAGTGCCTTGTGTTTTTCTTGCTGTTCACTCCCCCAGTCACACACCAATGGCAGCAAGCTAACATGCAGTGTAGACACAACCATCAGGAGCAATTTGGGGTTCAACAGCTTAACCTAAGTCCACCAAACTTCTGATTAGAGCTTCTGATTAGCTCTACCCCCTCAGACACAACCGCCCCCTTCAGTCACCCAATCATCAAGTCTCACTTTAAATCTACAAATACACAAGTTCTTATGCCACTCTTTTTTTTTTATAAAGATTTCTTCTGAGTGCACGCTAAAAGAGGTTACATCATATAAGGATGTGAACTGTAATGATAATACTTTGTTCCCTCTGCTAGGACACACATTAAGTGGAAAGTTGAAGTCATAATAATGGTGGGACTTTCTGAGCCCTCTAAGCTTTTGGACAGAAGAGAAGGACCAACGGAGAGCGGCTACAATTATGCAATGGAAAAAGACAAGGGAAAGCTGGACTGAACGGAAGGAACAGAAAAGAAAGGAAAGAGGGGAGAATTATTTTTTTGAAAAAAAAAAAAGGGAAACTGCACTATGGGAAAACCCTGCCACTTTGAAATAAGGTGAGAGCATTTTTTTGGAAACAGTGCCCCATAAGATGAGTATTCCAGAAGGACTGCCGCTGAATTGCTGACATTAGCCAATCTGTTTTTTTCTACCTCAACCACAGAAGGGGAAAACACAAAAGCAGAGCAGTGGGCCAGTCCTGTGGTACATAGCGCTACTCTGGGAAAAAGCAACCCGGCGCCTGGAAAGAAACGTTATGTCATTCATCCCACGTGATGCTGTGTTGTGTTCTGCTGTCATGGTGACGGGAAGGATTATGAATAGAGTAAAAGTGAGGTGGCAGCAGCCTAACGGTTTAAGTTAAAGAAATATGGTGTTTTGGGAGGTCAAACCACTACTCAGCTGCTCTGTGGAATGATGAGAACATAGACACAAATGTTCAGGTGTTTCTGGTGTATTGTTCCAGTGCTTCATGACAACACTTGGTCCAGTCTTGTGGAGATGAAGGCATAGAAAGGTTCCTCTACATCTTAGATATTAGGGTTAGAGAGCTGAAATTTAGAGGTGTTTCTGAGAGGTTTTGCAAAAGTCAGCTGAGAGTCAAAGCTAACACCTGGATTACTGACTGAGGAGGAAAAGAGGTGTTGTCCTGGTTGTCAAAGGTGAGATCCAGTATGGAACATGAACCTGAATCTGATGTGAGGTGCCATTGAGGAAATCTGGTTCTTTATCTCCTTCCAACAGGTGCTTTAGTGTGACATGGCTGCGCAATGGCTTGGGGCAGTTTTGATGTACAGCTAGGTGTCATCAGCATAGCAGTGAAAAGTGAAAAGACACTTTGTGTTGTCAACAATTCCCAAAATTGAAGAGTTAAAGGCAGAACAAGAAGAAATTTTATAGAGAGGAAAAACGTTATTGGCCCACTTCCCCTGGGTGAATAGCATAGCAAGCAATATGATTGGTTGAAGCAGAAAATATCCCACCAAACCAGGAAGCAAACATATCCCAATGGAGAGAATCCAGACACTTTGCAGAAAGTGAAACAATGTGAAAGCGGATGGTTAGCTAGGCTACATGTAAGGAGCAACAATTTGAATTAAATTATTACTGTTACTGACCCAAGTAACTCTGTTCTTGTGACAGTTAGGAGGTTCATTTCCAGTAGTTTGTAGGTAGCTTGATAATAGTTTGGTCTTACCCTCTTGAGACCTGAACCTTTGCTTGCTGTGCATTTTTAATGTTTCCTAGATATTTGGGGTTAGTAGGACCCAGTGACTACAAAAACTGAATGGACAGAAAGTTGTTTCCTCATACAGGGACAATAGTACTTCCCGACTAGTGGATTTGAAGCTTGTTGCTATTGCTAAAATGAGTCACTTTTGTGTAACCTAAAATTAAAGTTCCCGGTTAAAAATGACTCCATTTTTGGAATCAGCTGTTGATTGACTTCACCAATATCACTGTCATCTGGTTTTTAAACTAATGTATTGTGCTTTTGCAGGGACTAGGTGGCACAAACAAAAGTGTGTACTAATGAGTAAAGAGGTCAAAGTTGAAGTACAAGGTCCAGCAAAGCCAAAATGTAATGTCTCCAGATGAGGAGGTTGCAGGAGGTAAATGCATTCAGTGAAAAAACTTGCCCAGTACATGCTAGCTAAGTGTGAGGAAACCAAAGAGGAAAAATGCAACTAGAAGAATTGGTATTTACAGTGTTGTGTCTCTTACACTGGCTTGCAATCAGGAATGACTTGGTGGGAGACTAATTCATTGAATGGATGGAACATGTAGTCACTGAATGGGGTTAATGTTTAAGCTGGCCGTTAATTGTCAGTAGGAATACCTCCAAATTGTAGGCAGCATCAACACAGCACTATGCCAGAGCTGAGTAATTGAAGTAAAGTAATAATTGCTTGTAATGTGATTTATTGCTTTTATTGTTTAATTATTTGTGAAGTAATGTAATACATTTTAATGGCTGATATATAAAATGGAATGGCATCCATCAGAAATGGAATATAACATTCATAAATATGTTTTAATGACTGTGTGTAGTCACCTAACATTAGAATCATTGTGTTTTTGTTACCTTAAAATGAGCTTTTATATCTCCACAGGGAGCCAGTCTCCTTCTTTATGTTGCAATGCCATATTTCTACAGTAGCCCAGAACAGACAAACTAAGTATGGGCTCTATGACAGAGTCACAATGTACAAGCAACATGTCCCTGATACACACCATACCTTCCAATAACAATAAACACACAACATGTGGATTATTTGTGCTATTATTTGAGCTATACCTCTTCAGTATGCTTNCACACACACACACACACACACACACACACACACACACACACACACACACACACACACAGACACACACACACACACACACTATAAATGCCTTCTATGAAAGCCTGTCTAAAAATGTGCACTATTATTATATTTAACAATTATTGCCCCCCTCTTCCATGACAGCTGGCTTTTCACTCCTCCTTTAACTGTGGCTGTTCAGGACAGCTACATAAACACTTTCCAACATGGTCGGATGGTTGGACAACAGATCATACAAACTACTTCTTATATAGCATAACTCACCCTTAATGCTCATTTCCTCTCTATGACATAAAACCACAATAAGCTCTTGCCATCATTTGTAATTCTTGGCAACGTATTGAGCCTCCGCCCAACCTAGGTTCATTTTGGCTAGCTCGTCCATTAGTTCTGTCCCCAAGTCTTGGTGGGTGCTCCAGGTTTTGTTTTGCCTGGAGGAGTCTATGTCATTGCGGTCTTTGAGATACATTTACATAGTACATAGCTAAACTACTATCCTACAGACGTCCCAACGTTTCTTCATCACTTCAACCCCCTCTGTATCATAAAGTAGTGTTGAACTCTGTTGTACCATACCCTGATGCAAAGCATTATGTGAACAGTGACAGGAAGAGGTAGGTCTGGTCTAACTTTCAATATAAACCTGGAAAAATTGTGCAGTTCTAAAACTTTTGACTGGTAGCGTTGATGTGGAACTAAAATATGCAACCTTAACAATTCTGATCCATACATTCTTGACATCATGTTGTGTAAAGCTTTGATCAGGGGCGATTTGCTTATTTTGAAATATAATTTATTAAAGCAGTAGATGAACATTTGCTCATTCCCTTTCATTCTGGGAATGAGATGAAAATATGGATATTGATTTGTGTATGCATTAACCCTTCAATACTGTTTTTTTTTTTTTTTTTGGACATTTGAGTACTGTAAAAACATCCACAACACATTTATTTCAGCCAGATGTTTCCTAATATGACCCACAGAATACAAAAATGGAAATAAAATGTGAAAATACACCTTTTTACATTTTTGTGCTGTTAATACACATTTTTATATGGGCAAATGTACAAATTTGACCTGCATTTAATAAAAAAAAAAATCAGCATTCAGACATATTGTTGCATTCGTCATATGCTACAGAACATTCTTCTAGATCATAAAATAATGATTATGAATGTGTTTTTCCACTGAAGGATTAATCAAACATGCATTAAAGCTCACGAATCAAGATCTTCAAAGCAAAATAAATAAATAAATACAACTACCAACATCTCAAAAGTTCTTTAATTAACACATCTTCTGTCTACTACAATCGATGATGTAAGCAGATTAAGTTTTGGAAATGCTCCACGGGAGAAACCGCTTGACTGTAATCCGCTTAAAGTGAGAAGTTGGAAATTCCCACCAGGTATGTTGTAATTATGATGATGCACTCCCAGAATGTCTTTAGTCTGACTTTGCAGCAGCTATAAACAATGTTTCAGACCCAAGATCAGTTATTTATTTATACATTCTCATACTCATGTTTTGGTCAGGTTTTTAGGAATGTAGGCACGATTTGAACTACTCATGCTTTTTTGTTGTTGTTTTTGTTTTTCACACAGTTTGACAGTGTACATATTTAACCAAACCATTTTGTATGTTAAATGGTATCAAAGTCAGATTTTTCTCCCCAAACTAAAACATGTGCCTAAAGAGAGCTGGCTAACACTGTACAACCTTCAAATATACTGAGGCTTTTAGCTGACTGTCCATTGAGACGCATAAAAGAATGATCCATCATCCAAGATCTGAGATTCTAATAGTATTGTGTTGATTAGCTTTCTTGTTGGGCAATTGTGTAATTAACATTAACCTGACATTAGCGTTGTGGGAGGCATCGTGTGATTTTGGTCGTTTCTAAAGATGCCTTCTTTTTTTGTTCTGTGAGCTTGAATTCCTGAATGCTAGACAGTCCTTGAACATAGCAACAGGGAAGGGTTTCTCAAAGCACAGTGATTAAGTATCTTTACAAACTAGAAAAAAAGAAAAGAAAAATGCAATTATAAAAAGGGAGGAAAAGACTTAGAGTCATGACCATCATCAAACACTGAGACCTTCATGTTCACCATGAGTGGCAGATAGTGTGTACGTCCTGCAGCAGATGACAGCTCTCCGAAAACATATCAAACTCTAGTGCAAGGTCGTCGCTGGGTACAAGAGAAAATAGCTTAAAAGCTCAAAGAGAAAGGAGGAAAAGGTCACAATTGATAAATTCAAGTAAATGATGAGCAGAGATGAGCTCAAGGCAAGAAAGAAGAAAAGAAAACAAAAGAAAAAAAAAGAAAAAGAAACATTGCATGCTGGCAATCTGAATATGAATCACTGAGGCTTGGCATACACTCCCTACTGTCTAGCAGCTTTGGCCTTGATAGGAAGAGAGGCCTGAAGGAAACACAAGCTTTGTACCTCACTTGTATCCATTACCACTTAATGTACACACACAGACAGTGATACAGTATGTCAGTGGAGTACTGCAGGCCCACATCCAGCCTGTAGCTGCCAGAGCTGGCTGGCTGGCAGAATGGCCTCATGCCATGATAAGACCACCCATAGTGCTGCAGCAGGCTTCATAGACTGGGTAGATATCTGAAAACACATGAAAAAACAGGCTTTATCCTTTTGGTGCCTTCAAGTGTGATGTGTGTGATGTACTTAATGTTTATTGTTGAGTTAAAGAAGTAGATTACCATGTAGTTTATGTTCATTTATTGGATCTCTCACCTCAAGTAAATAGTGAGCTATAGGCAGTGTCTGGTTAGCTTAGCGTAGTTTAGCATAAAGAGGGGAGGGAGGCGAGGGGAAACAGTTCAGTGCAAAAGTAAAGTTTGTGAATCGGATGCACATCTCAAACTCACGTATTAAAATCATGCAGCAGAAATGGTTTTAGTATTGTGTGCTGCATGCAGCTTTTGGGTAACACTTTATTTGAATGTGTTGCCATAAGACTGACATGATGCTGTCACATGACACATTATGAATGCTTTATGACAACTTGACATAGACCAAAATAACATAATCTGACATAAACATAATATAGAAGACCTCATTATCAAACTTTGAAAATATATTTAACTTTATGTCTTAACATGACATTAACTAAATAGCTAAATAGATTTCCATGATAAAGACACCTCACACACTGTCAACTTGGCATTACAAGTGACATAATTTAGTGATTGACACTTAATGATGAGTGTCATATGCATTCATAGAGTGTCATGATAGGTGTCATGTCATGATTATGACAGCTTCATGTCAGTCTTATGACCTAACATTCAAATCAAGTGTTATCAAGTGCAGGTTCTCTAGCTGTATGAAGAACCAGGTACAGCAGGTGGTCACAGCTGATAGTGTGTTCTGGTCTAGATTTTCCTTTTTTGGCTTTCCACCATGCAACATTAACTGTAAGTGCACCTATTTTTTGTCTGTAATATATAGATTTAGAAAAGATCAATGGAAATGTTAAAAAAGCGGAATTAAATGAAGTTGATTTGCTACTTATTGGGTTTTCAGCGTGTCACCTCGGTGATGTCACGGTCAAAACTGTCACACAAAGATTATGTGTGTGTTAAGGAATGATTAAGTCACCTCCAGAGTCCTGTAGGTCCTATCCAGGTCCTACTCTTCAATGGAGACACAACAAGGACCAAATGAGACGTTCCTCCTAAATTTCACCTGGAGCTTCCTTCATGGAATCAGGACTTTTGAGTTTTAATAATATTACAACCTAGCATAAATATTTTCCACACCTGGTCATAAAGGTTCCAATAAAATGGATATGATGTTCTGAAGTCAGTGCTGAGTAAAATAAACATTAAAATGCTACTGCTCACTAGGTCATCACATGATTGATCTCTTCTCAAAATGTTTTGTGTGTTTTGTGACTCTTATCATTTACTCAAAAACAAAAAGTATTCCAAAGTAGTCCAAAAACTGTCTGATTTTAAACTAAAGGTTCAGTGGTGCATACACATATACACACATACACATATACACATACACGCAGCTTCCTCCAGGTCTTGCCCCTGCAGTTACAGCAGTGTTTGGCTAGGGGACGCCACAGGAACAGAAAAGCGTTTGTTCCATCGGGGCTGGAGTTGAACTTGCTCTGGACACATGACCTCCTGAGGTTCACTCACTTGGTTTTGATTATAACCCAATAATATATGACTTCCTCTTCACTGTAACTTCCCATAACATTCAGAAAGAAAATGTGTGATAGTAGACTTTTTTTTTCTGTTTGTAACTCACACAAACCCTGAGAGGATTTATCTACTGGTACACTGTGTGTCTTAAAATCATTCACCCTTCACCAGAATCATCTGATCGGATAGTAACAGTACAATTGAAAACTTTGGAACATTAATAGTGTTTGTGCATACAGTCTGGGTCTACATATTTTGTTCAAATGGGTCTTTATGAGTAACAGATGACGATCTCTATGGGTAACAGTCAAAATAAACAGAATGGAAAGAATACACAAAAAATAAAAGTATCGCCTATAGCCCTACAAAGAATCATTTCATTGCTTATTGTTACAGGTTGTGTTGGTGCGTTGAGCGCCCAAAGAGTCTTGTATCGTCATTTCTTTACAAAGATTGTCTCTCAAGGTCGCCAACACATGAAACTTGTTTATTCTCCGCTGCTTGCCAAACATTTTTAACACATTCAGGCAGAAGGAAAAATAAATAAACCGCAGTCAGTCGTGCAATTTGCGTTTCCCCTTCCAAAGCTAAATTTGTCGACTCGCAAAACGCCAGCCATCCTTTTTCTNCTCTCTCTCTCTCTCTCTCTCTCTCTCTCTCTCTCTCTCTCTCTCTCTCTTCCCCTCCACACATAGCTGCTCTATTCTCCTGATACATTCAGGTACCATGGGAAAAGATGGAAATGTTGAACTTTCTCCTCGGGATTATCGTTCGTTGGAGATTTTGGTTGATAAATGAGCAGATTTCAGATGTACATAATGTTGAAAAATGGATATGTCAGTTTAATAAAGGTTAAAAGGAATTGTATAGATATCAAATCGGGGATATTTATACCCATTATTTACATAATCTGGTTAATTTAAGAAATATTCAGATCATTTAGAAATACCACAGCGCAAAATACTAAATAAGGGGTAAGAATCCTGTTTTCAAATTAAACTACTATACAATAGCCTAACAGTAAATAAATAAAACTATAAATATACACTCACAAGATACAGTAAAAAAGACGTATAGAGTGTATAAAATCATCAATTACATCCCAAAAGTCATACTTACATGCTAGGCATCCGACATAAAAATGAATACTGTTTTATTACATAGGTTATTTTTGTTAGCCTATATGGCATATTATATATAGCACATGGCATATAATATGTCATTAGGCTTTCACGTGAACGTATTTAAGTGTAGCAGCAAGACGGTTTTTTTTTCTTTATATAAAATTATACATTTATGTTGTCCATGTTTTGTATCTAAAATTAGAATCTGAAATGTAGGCTAAGTATGAAGCTTTCAATAATAATATATAGAGGAGTGATCTAGTACATTTATTTAGAAAAGTTACTGTAATAGAAATGATTATATAGTTTACCATGGAAATACTCAAATTTACTTTTCATCGCGGCAGAAAGCACTGACATAGAATATCTACTTTTTCCCATATGACCTAAACGCAGCATCCGTCTTCCCTCCTCACTTCGCTGCTTTTTCTTGTGCTCTGCTCTCTCTGCAGGGCAGTGGGGGGGTGACGGCTTGTTCCTGGAAGAGCCCTGCCTGCCCGCAGAGTCACTCACATTCCTGGCTGGGATTCAATGACTGAGCCAGACACACACTCACAGAGGGAGGGGGCGAGAGAGAGAGAGAGAGAGCGCGAGCGAGAGAGAGAGAGAGAGAGTGAGAGAGCGCGCGCGAGAGAGAGAGAGCAGGCTGGCTCTCAGACTTCTCATCTCCATACAGTCAGAGTGAACTGCGGGGGCAGACGGAGTGGATTGCTGCAGTCCTCGACAGCGGAAAGAGCCGCAAATAAGGATTTTTTAAAAAAAAAATCGAGCTGTATCGACTCACAACTCCCGCTTTTGTTTTGTTTTCGCCTCCTTCTTTCTGGAATTCGATAAACGGAACTTTTTGGGGTTTTCCTTGGAGTTTTGGAGACTCGTCTTTTCAGATATGGACAGTCTGCGACCCGCTGCAGGGAGCGACTGGCCGGTGTTCACTCAGTAGCCACAGGCACTAAAACTGTACTAGTCTGGGACTTTTTTTTACTGGATATTCTATGAAGCTCTTCGCATTTTTGCTCACTTCTGGGACACCGTGGATTTACCAGATTCGGGAACGGATTGATACACCTACTCGTGATTCCCGGTCGACGGCAAGAGGGGTTTTCGCTTTTAAAGTTGCAGGAAAAACATGGAGACTGTAAGTCGGCAGAGCTTCCAGCCTCATCCGGGACTGCAACAAACTCTCAAGCAGTTTCACCTCAGCTCTATGAGCTCTCTGGGCGGACCGGCGGCTTTCTCTGCCCGGTGGCAACATGAGCTCCTCTTTAAGAAGGACGGGAAGGAGCCTGAGCCGGTTCTCCAGCATCTGCCACCACCGGTGATGCCGGGCCCGCTGTTCATCCCGTCGGATCGATCCACGGAGAGGTGCGAGACGGTCCTGGAGGGTGAGACCATCTCATGCTTCGTGGTCGGCGGGGAGAAACGGCTGTGCCTCCCGCAGATTCTTAACACGGTGCTGCGGGATTTCACCCTGCAGCAGATCAACTCTGTGTGCGACGAGCTGCACATTTACTGCTCCAGGTGCACGGCGGACCAGCTGGAGATCCTTAAAGTCATGGGGATCCTTCCGTTCTCGGCACCGTCCTGCGGCCTCATCACCAAGACGGACGCCGAGAGGCTGTGCAACGCCCTCATCTACGGAGGTGCCTACCCGCCACGCTGCAAGAAGGAGCTGAACGGAGGTTCTCTGGAGCTGGAGCTCACCGAGAGGAGCTTCAAAATCTACCACGAGTGTTTCGGCAAGTGTAAGGGCTTGTTCGTGCCGGAGTTGTACACCAGCCCCAACGCAGCGTGCATCCAGTGCATGGACTGCAGACTCATGTACCCGACCCATAAGTTCGTGGTGCACAGTCACAAGGCGCAGGAGAACAGGACTTGCCACTGGGGCTTCGACTCGGCTAACTGGAGGGCATACATTCTCCTGGGCCAGGATTACACGGGGAAAGAGGAGAAGAGCCGTCTGGAGCTGCTGCTGGACGAGATCAAGGAGAAATTTGACTTCGCCAATAAGTACAAGAGGAAAGCCACATCCAGGGTGAGTTGCTTCTATCTTCCTCTCCACGGTGCTGTGTCTGTGTGTATGCATGGCTGCTCATGCACTTTTTTTGGTCTGGTTAGATTATACAATAAGTAGCCTATATGACTGCAGATTGTTCATATTTGTTTTGTTTTTTTAATGCATTTTCCTGCTTTAGTTTCTATAAGCTTTGCACTAGTCTGATGTGTTCCAGTACAAACTACAAGCTTGTTTTTAAAGTTGCTTATTAAATGGACCAACTTAATGCATTTCAATCCAACTTGTCACTCTGACCTGGTAGAGTTTATATCTCTGTGTGAGCTTTGTTTCTTTTTCTTTTTCTTTTTTTTGAGGGGTTCCATGTTCAATCTTGTGTGCACTTCACTTGTTCCAACTCTTAAAGGCTGTACTGTAAAAAAAAAAAATGTTACTTGCCTGCTACAGTATAAGCTGTGGTTGCCAACCTGTGGTACTGGAAATCCCAGCTGTCCTTGAAGAGCTTCCTGGTGGAAATAGTCCCAGTTTAGAGAATGCATGAAAGGGCTCACATGCTGGAGCCAAAGCCTAAATCTAATGCACGCCTGTTGCATTCACACACATCCACACACACACACACACACACATACACAGAGACACACATACATATATTTAAAGTGACTTTCCTGGCAGTTAGTATCTCTTTACCATTAGGTCATCATTGCCATATTGTTACTAATTAGCCCTCTTACACCAGTGACAATAAAACACCTCCAGTAGCAATAAAGCCATTATTTGCCTGTGAAACACCCCTGAGGTTCACTTTTATTAGCCTGTACTGTAAATACAATCTCATTTACCAACAAATGGCTCGCTGGGAAACAGTAAACAACAGTTAAGACAAGGAAGGTGTGTATGTGTGTGTGTGGGTGGGGGGGGGGGTGCTGAGTACTACATGAATTTTAAGGAAGGGGAAAAAAGGAGGAAATAATTCTTCTTGTTCTTTTTCCTAGGATGAAATGGCATTTCCTCTCTTGCACATGCAGTTTTCTGTGCGATACATGTCTGAGTATATATCTGGTGTGTGTGTGTGTGTGTGTGTGTGTGGAGCCAACTGTGTCTCATTAAATGTATGTAATGCTGGTCTGGCTGTCATGTGTCTGGCTTCCTGTGGGTTTAATCAACTCTGCTATCAGCGCTTCAGTTTTTTTTTGCCCTCCTCTCGATCTGATTCTTCTTCTTTTTTTTTTTTTTTACTTTAGATAATGGTTAAAAAAAAGAGTTCATATCAGAATTAGAAGAGGTTGCGGCTCCACTGTGTTTCAGGTGGTTTCTGTGATCAGATAGGAGAGCTGAGAGAGCAGATGAGCTAGTTTTATAAAAAAAAGAAAAAAAAGTTAAATCTGTTTTTTTTTCTGGTGTTAAACGTGTGAAGCCTCAGTGAAGGAGGGGATTATAATCTTGAGGTCCAGTGTGTGTGCAGAGAAGGGTAGTTGGGGTCCCACCCCAACTACTATCATCACCCCAACTGATGATAAAAAAAGCATCCCACCCTCCACCACCACCACCACATGTAAAGAGAGAGAGGGAAAGAGAGAGAGAGAGAGAAAAGGCTAGTGCAGCCATTTGCATGAACTGTTACACATGAATGGAGTTGATGAAGCAGGGTTTAGAAGTATTGTGGTGGAAACATAATATGATCCCAACAAAGGGGAGCATTCAGCAAACATCGGACCCTGCTCACCCCCCGCCCCCCACCATCCCTCTCCCCTCCAAACATCCACCTACCTACCCCAGGCCAGCGACCTACCTCTGACATACACACACACACACACACACACACACACACACACACACACACACACCCCTCCTCCTCTCTTTTACCTACTTTTTAACTCTGAATCTGATTGAAAGCAGAGTGGACTTTGTGTGTGTGTGTGTGTAGAGGGGTGAGGGGGTGCAGCAGACATGTTGATGAGGCACAGAAAGCAACTGCTAAAGTGTTTACAAGCCGCTCTCCTCCAACTCCTCCTCCACTCCTTCTTTCACAAGAATCGGCCCCCGAGAGGAGAAAAAAAAAGAAAGAGAGGAAAATCAGGGTAGACCCTCGAAAGCACTAAAAAGAAAAGAGTGCCAAAGTCCTGCCATGCATGGTGAATACCCACTCTTGGCACACACTTTCATTCAGACTGGAGTGGGCACACCTCAGAGGACCCCCACTTTTTAAGAAGAGGGGAGCCTCTTCTATTTTTATAAGTGGCGATGGGGGCGCCCTGAGCGTTAAGACCCAGCCTTTGCCCTCTTTTGCTTTGTAATTCGACTCCTCCAAAATGTCTTCTTTTTCCTCAAGTACCCTGTTTCAAGAAACGCTAATGAGGGAGGGTGCAGGGGGAGCTGGAGGGGAGTACATGCTGTGGTAGTGGAGTTAAGGAATATTGCAAAACTTATAGCAACACAGCTCCCTCTTTGTCAGCACATTTCAGGGAGTTTAGGGGGGGGGTGCACCCGGTAGAGGCAAACGTTTACTGTTTTTAAGAACAGGAGGAGGGGAACAGGGAACATCACGGGTATCAGGGCGTCTTCTCTGAATATTAAACAAGTGAGTTACAAAAGTGTTAGCAGCAGTCTCGCATGCAGACAGACAGCAGGAAGTGATATTGCGGCACTTCCCTCCTCCTAGACGCTTCTTGTGCGAGCTTCCTTCTGAGACGCGTGTGTGCATGCGTGTGTGTGTCTGAGTGAGCTGCAGACGCGGCGTGAGTAAGAACAGCTTTTCACTTCTTACACAGCACGCCCTTTTTTTTTGCATTTGTGGAAGATGTGTGAGTTTTATAGTAAAAAAAACCAAACAACCCGAGCTTATTCTGCTGTCTTATCAGAGAGGATGTGAGCATAAACAGCGACGAGAGGAACGCGGCGAACTGTTGAATTGTTTAAAATGAGTTTACGCGGCTGGGTGTGGAGTTTGCTCATGCCAGGGCTCGGGCTATGACTTCTTGTATGTTTTTTTTTTTTTTCTCTGGCTGGTACACACTTTACACATGTGGGTGGCACACATAATCAGTGGCTTTCCGCATCAGGATGTTTAGATAAGGATTGCGGCTGCAGATTTTTTTTTTTTTTTTAGTACGGCGCTAACTTTCTAATTCGCCCTCAAGATGATGTGATTTCTACACACAATCCGTCTCTGTGAGAGCGAGATAGGGGAGTTGAAGTAGGGGCAAAGGCAAGAGGGTAGAGGAGGGGGTTGAGTGGGGTGCCCATTTACAGTAGAGGCAGCCCAAGCTTGACACACACTCCTGTTGTCCTGGTGTTTAACCTTCATTCAACTTATATGTAGATTTATATTATTTTATTGTAGTTTATGTTTTATATTATTTTTTTTTTTAAATTTAATTTTGTTTTATTTTTTTTTTAGCACTTCCACCATTACAAGACTACTGTTTGTTAGTTGGAATATAGCAGAGGTACAGTAGAAAGGTGCACTTCACCTCTGTGAGGTGTGAAAAGCTACTGAATGAGCTCACATGAACCACGTCGCTACTCATGCATGTCGCTACAGTCAACCATGACTGCTGCTGCTGCTTACTGTCATAAAAAAAAAA